>QFDX01006319.1:0-24258 GCA_003315875.1 Lactifluus piperatus | reverse complement strand
TCCCCCCCTTGCAGTCGTTACTGAAAGTTAGCATTTCCCCCACGCGCAAGCGTTTATTTTGGATCCGCTGCTTATATCTGCACCATCGGGTTCAACCCCCGTTAGTTCAACATCTTGTTGCTATTTGTGATTGACACGCCGTAATTCCCCATCTTCACCTGCATCAACTGCATTCCATGTAATCTCGTGTACCTTACCCACAGCTCAGCAGGCTTGCTCGAGCTAAATCAGGAAATCAGGATAATAATAGAATGGGTTGCACTAACCACCAATGTGAGCATCGTGAGGGTACATGGAGGAGGGAATAAAAAAGATGTGGTTACAAGACACCTAAACCGCTTATATACATGGGGATGTTACTAATCAAGAAATCACACGCAGGAACAGGAATTATTGAGGATCGTATAAATCTGAGAAAAAGAAATCGTTGTTAACGGGTGGCGCTCCGGCTGCCAGCCCGCTGGGTATCTCCACTGCGTCCCCAGACAAATCTGTGGATTGGGTAGAAGAGTATTAGCGATGGCGGGGGGCAGTAAGGTGGGCGCGCGGACCTAGTAACTTGATTTTGAGCCCGATCTCTGTCAATGCTTGAATAAAGTCAGCGGTCTCCTTCGACGAGACGTGCCCACTGTCGCGTCGAAGCATGTTCAACCCGTCCGTCCAGTCCGCCCAGCGTGACATATCCGGTGCAATCGCGTCCGCGAGCGAGCCCTCAGGCGTGAGCAGAGAGAAGGACAGTGGTGACGCCTCGAGTACTGGCGTGCCAACCACGCCCGTGCTATCTGATGGCGGTGCGCAGTTTGAGGTCGCTATTTCGGTGATCAACGCGAGGTCGATGCGCTCGGGTAGGTCCTCGAGCCCGCTACGGACCGGGAACTTGGACTGGCTGTCAACATAGTGGAGATGCTTCAAGCTGTTATCCTGTAAAACATGTATGCTGTCCTTGAGAAGGGGGAGACGGACTGGGCAGGAAAGAATGCGTACGAGGCGCATGAATCGCCACTGCCGCGTAGGCCGCCGCGGAGACGGTGCGGAGATGGGCACAGCGTTGAGGAACCAAGCACCTTGAAGGAGACAGTGGATGCGCTGCTGGCGTACGAACTCTTTGGACTCCTTTAACAACTTTGCGCGCAAGTTGCGCACAGGTATTTTGCTCAGCAGATCATCCTCTTGCTCCAATTCCTTCATCTGTCGATCGCGCACGCCCCGATACTCACAATCGGAGAAGTCTTGTTCCATCTCGTGCCAAGGTCGCAAGTGTTCCTCACGCAGTGCAACCTTCACTCTGCGTGCGTGTATTCGTTAATGTGACTTCTCATACTGCAACGAAAGACGTACTGGCTCCGTACAAGGGCAACTACCCTGGTGAAGTCCCCTATTGCCGCACCGCTCTCATTCCACATCTGGAGGAAGAACTTGGTAGCTAGGACATGAACCTTGAAAAAATTGAGGAAAAAAGGCTGGAACACGGGAGACGTTGCATCTACAGAGTCGAAAAACTATCACTATATTTCCAGAGGCAAAACGCGATCCACCTACATCCAGGGGCCAAGACACCCCAGTATTCCGATAAGAGCTCAACGACCTCGTTTGATGCACGTGCGAGAGGACATCGCCGCTGTAAGGGCCGGGAATTTTGCTCTTGTACAACTTTTGCAAACAAGTCGGGGTCACTCTGTACAAGATGTTTCTTTTACAGAGTCGGTCAAAGACGCTCTTTTGTCCTAGAACACAAACTCACCAAACAGTCCAGTCCGAGTACTCCTGTCTCACTGAATTCGTGGCTGAGGCTCTCTGACGTGAACCCAAGCTGGCGCCATTTCAGATGCGTGCCATCTAACGCAGTTTCGACTTGCAAACGGGAATTTGTCCAAATATAGTCAAGCGCCGTTGCTTGAGTCTCTTCTACATCTGGCTCAACAAGCGTCGTTTTCTTGCGGTAAATCACACGAGCCATGTTACCCTGGAAATCGAGCACGCAGGAGGTCAGGTCTTCGATAGTGTGTGAATTCATAAGGCGCTGTGTAGACATGCCGTAAGATCGCTTCGCGTCACAGTGGCGACTAAAACTCACAATAATCGCTTTGCGCGTATTAAGCCGCTCTAACTGCGAGATGAAGACTTCCCACCAGGTTTCTGTGGCATGGGCCAGGAGCGAATTAATCAACATGACACTACGTATCTCATATGATTAGCTCATCGTGAAGGACGTCACACGAACACCGCAGCTTACGCACCTATTCAACGCAAGCGCTGTATCTGCTGTGCCCAGCCGGTTGATGACGGTTTCAAGAAGGCCCGGTTCTTTGCGCATTTGTTCGAAGACTACATCAAATCCGTAGCAGTAGACGGAGCCGGGCGGGGCTGCGGGCGGCGAACGACTCGAACTCGCCATGAGTGGGCCTGGCGCGTTCGCTGGGTCCGCCTCAACGAGGCGTTTGAGTATGGCAGTGGCTGGACGACAGACATTGATGAGTGACTGAGGCGCCGCAATGATCTGGACAACTTTAAAGATGAAACTACTGTCGAGTGTCGCCCACCCATACTCGAGATCCATCAAGTTTTTCATTGCTGTGAGCGCGTACTAATGCCGAGATGAAGTAGGGACGACAATCTCAGGGTAATGTGCATACCGCGAGAGTGTTCCCATGACTAGTTGTGATGACGTCAACCAATACGCTTACACCATCCCGTTTGAGAAACTCATTAGCAAAATCCTCTTCCTGAAAACCTTCTCAGTAGGTACACTTGAATAGACAAGGGTGACGGCTAACGCGAAGGAAGCGTTGAAGGGAAAAGAGGGCCAAACGGAAACTCTTTTCCTCGCGAAGCATGAGTTTTTCGAAGATATCCTGTGCATCCACAGCTCCGGAGTTGACAAGCCTGAGGAGAAAACGAGTCAAGGGTATGTCGAATTCGGGGCAATCTATCACGTACTTCAACTTTGCTTTCGTCTTAATCATCCTTCTCAAGTTTTCGTTCGTTACTAGCTCGTCATCGTCGTCTCGCAGGGCGAAGTCAGAAGGGGGCTGCTTGATCTGCAGATTTGCAACAAGTTGTTTCACAACATCTGCTACCATTAGCGATGGGTCTATCCGGACTTTGACGACACCATCTCTTGTCGTAACACTGTTTGTGGGAATCGGCGTTTTAGACGAAGTACCGTTGGAGGCCGCGGCGCGTGCGCGCAGGGCGTCTCCATTGGACGGCGAGGACATGTCATGAAACCAAGGGGAGGTGTAGGTGTGGGAAATATTAAACTGACTGTGGGAATTTCACGGCCGTGTGAATTTTGCTTACTTCACGGCCCGGAGATCCCAGAACCCGACGGGGGAACGCCAATTCGGTGCAGCAGTGAGACTGTGACGCATCGCCGCGTTCCTCTTCCTCTTCGTGTCAATAATGGCCGCTCCGTCTGTGTCGCAGCAGACGGACATACTAAATGCTATTTTTCTCGGTCTTAGATCCAAAAGCCCGGAAATCCGTCTCCAACATGCTCTCGACTTACGCAGATATGTACGTTCTCGGCCACCAATATTGCCCTCGTGCACCCAATGATGCCTTCCCCAGGTCGCCACGAAGGTCGTGGAGATGTCTTCAGATGCTGCAGCCAAGCTATGGGAGGATTCCATCAATCAAAGGCTTTTTGATCTTGTACATAGCCCTCATAGTCATGATAAGTTAGGGGGTATCCTAGCCATTGGTGCGCGTCTTCTTCCATCATGGTTTGACTTACAACTAATTGTCTTAGACCACCTTCTTGATGTGGACGGGGAAGAGACGATTGAATTCAAGCACAATCTTTTCCGCTTTTACAATTATGTCAAATCGCTTTTGCCTAACAGCGACCTCAACGTCATGCTTGCTGCATCCAAGACCCTCGGCCAGATAGCGGAGATCGGTGGCGGTGCGGCTTTCGGCGAACATTTTATGGATTACGAAGTGTCTGCAGCCATCGGCTTGTTGCAAGGGGACAAGCAAGAGCCTGGCCGGTATGCTGGCGTGCTTATTTTGAAAGAGCTCGCTCGAAACAGCCCCGGTTACTTTCATTCGCACATTGATCTCGTCTTCGAGAAGATTTTGATGCCTATTCGAGATCCGCGCGTGATTGTCCGTGAGGGTGCAGCAGAACTTCTTGCCGCCTGTCTAGAAATCATTGCCCAGAGAGAACGTCAAGGCAGGAGTGCTCATCTCTCAAAGATCTTAGCTGATGCACAGGCCGGACTCAAAATGAATCAACCCGAGATCATTCATGGTTCACTACTTACATACCGGGAGTTGCTTCTTCATGGTGGCATGGTGAGTCCTCACGTTCTATTATACTCGTCCCAATTCTTATACATCTTAGTTCATGCGCGAGAATTTTATGGACACAGCAGAGAGTATATTACGCTTCCGGACTTCTCGAGATCCCTTGGTGCGGAAGATGGTCATTACCCTTATTCCTACCCTTGCCGTGTACGACACGCAGACATTCAGCGAACACTTCCTTCATAAAGCTATGGGCCATCTTTTGACTCTACTCAGCAAATCTAACGAGCGTTCCTTTGGTACGCCCTACTGCAACTCTACCGTTTCCGCCCTTACCTTTTGTTGAAGCATTTATTGCCATTGGACACATCGCAAAGGCTGTCGGCAGTGACATGAAGCCATTCCTCGACTCTGTCATGCAGCAGGTCAAGCTTGGCCTGCAGAACCGGGGGTAAATTGCAGATTGCTACGCCTATACTTGCTTTTCCTTATTATCTGCCAGGAAGAAAGCACCGTCTGAAGAGCCTATGTTTCAATGTGTCGGTATGCTGGCTGCTGCCGTTGGTCCGAACTTGACCAAACTCCTGCACGACCAACTTGATTTGATGTTCGCGTGCGGACTGAGCGAACCCCTTCATCACGCTTTGATTGAAATTGCCAAGAACATCCCCCCTCTCCTGAAGAATATCCAGGGCACGTTTCCGTTTCCGTACATCCTCGTCGACCGCGCCTAACACCACATATTCTAGATCGCCTCTTAGATATGCTGTCCATGATCCTCAGTGATAAGCCATATAAACCCCTTGGTGCACCACCAGTGCTCATGCGAGGGAATGTCTCTACTATCTCTCGAGACCTCAATGCGTCTCAGGTAGGTTTTACATTTGTTTTTGAGCCTCGACGAAGGGCTCATCCGCTGTTAGAATGTTGGTACAACTAAAGGCCCCGAGATGATTACTTTGGCCCTCACTATCCTCGGTGAATTCGATTTTAGTGGTATGTTCACAGCAGGCTACTATTTTGCGAAGGCATTCACCCGAGTCCCAGGACACGTCCTTAATGAGTTTGTACGGAACTGCGCGCTTCCATACCTCGAAGAAGACCATCCGGAAGTGCGGAAAGCGTCAGCGCTAACATGCTGCAGTGTCTTCAGGCGCGACCCTATCTGCTTCCAGGGCAGCAACAATTCCATCGAGATTATCGGCGATGTCATCGACAAGCTGCTCACAGTTGGTATCGCCGACCCAGGTTTGTCACCTCCCGCGATGGCTCGTGAAGTGAATTAATCGATTGTAACAGATGCAACGATTAGACAAGCTGTCCTAGCAAACCTGCACGAACAGTTCGACAAGCACCTGGCGCAGGCAGAGAATGTTCGCTCCCTTTTCATAGCTCTCAACGATGAGGTCGTCGAGAATCGCGAGACAGCAGTCAGCCTTATTGGCCGCCTCGCCCTGCACAACCCAGCCTATGTCATGCCCTCCCTGCGCAAATCCCTCATACAATTGCTCACCGAGCTCGAATACTCAACCGTCACGTGAGTGTCATCTCTCTCCCAAGATGTTATGTGTAGTAGTTGATGACACTATGTGCAGGCGCAATCGCGAAGATTGCACGAGGCTATTGACACTCCTTGTAAGCGCTACGCAACGCCTAATCAAGCCCTACGCACTGCCGATGCTACGCGTGCTCATGCACAAAGCCAACGACCCTAACTCTACTGTTGCTGCCAACGTGCTTATGTGCCTCGGCGAGCTGGCCTGCGTCGGTGGAGAGGACGTGACTCCGCACGTTCCTGAGTTAATGGACATTATCCTTGCAAAGCTCGCGGATGCGAGCAATGCGAAGCGCGACGCCGCCCTGCGTGCACTTGGGCAGGTGTGCTCGAGCACGGGATATGTTATACAGCCGTTGGTAGAGTATCCACAACTGCTACAGATTTTTGGCCGGATTTTAAAGACCGAGTCAAACGGAACAGTACGACGAGAAGTCATCAAGGTACTTGGTATCATAGGCGCACTCGACCCTTACAGGCGCAAGGTGGGTCATGTTTTCTAAGCAAGGAGTTTGGGATGATCTACAATATATTGTCACTGTAGACAAGGCCCGATGAAGAGTCGAATGAGTCACAAACGCCCGCTGCAGCAGCGATCAATCTCACTCATACAACATGCTCGGCATCTGATGACTATTATCAGACGGTGGTCATCAACGCACTCCTCGGTATCCTGAAAGACCAATCGCTCAGCAGCCAGCACCACACTGTCATTGAAGCCATAATGTCGATCTTCAAGACACAAGGCCTCAAATGCGTGACATTCTTGCCCCAGGTGAGAGGCAACGTCTAAACAGATGAGAGCGGCCGATTCACTACCCAACTAGATCCTCCCGGCCCATGCCGCTGTGACTCGTAGTTCCCCCGCGCGTCTGCAAGAGTTTCACTTGCAGCAGCTCGCCATCCTTATTGGCATCATTAAACAGCACGTCCGCAAGTATATGCCGGATATATTTGCTCTCGTGACGGACCTCTGGGAAAACCAGTCTTTGCAGCTTCCGCTTGTGTCCCTCATCGAATCACTCGGAAAGGCGCTTGACGCTGAGTTCAGGCCGTTCCTGCCAACGATCTTGCCGCTCGTCCTGAAGGTATTTGACGGGGAGCTAAACGACAAGCGCTCGGCGACGCAAATCAAGGTGTTTGACGCGTTCTTGACGTTCGGTTCGAATATCGAAGAATACTTGCATCTTGTCATTCCAATCATCGTGAAAACGTATGAACGGTCTGACGCTTCGACGCCGTTACGCAAGCGCGCGATCGTTACGATAGATGGGCTTTCGAGTCGCGTAAATTTCTCGGACCACGCATCCCGCATCATCCACCCACTTGTGAGGGTATTGACCTCCCCAAACAACGAATTGAGAATGGCCGTACTAGATACCCTGTGTTCACTGCTCGTCCAATTGGGATCAGACTTTGCCATATTTGTACCCACCATAAACAAGGTATTCACTTCGCCAGACTTGCCGCATATGCACTGACGAGGTGTGCAGGCGCTCCTACGCCACAGGATACCGCATCCCAAGTATGAGAACCTTGTCTCTAAGTTGCTCAATGGAGAGAGCCTGCCGCAAGAGCTGGGAACGCTAGAATACATGTATGCAACATTTTCTGGTGGTAGATTTTCACTGAGAAACGTATTGCAGCATGAACGAGAGCAACAAGGCGCCAGAATTCTCTGCGCCTGCGGAGGCTGCGAGGATGACGGTAAATCAGCAACACTTGAAGCAGGCATGGGACACCTCGCAGGTATCGACAAGGGAAGACTGGCTAGATTGGATGCATCGCCTTTCCGTAGAGTTTATGAAAGAATCGCCCTCCCATGCTTTGCGCGCATGCATGAGCTTGGTGGATGTGCATCCGCCTCTGGCGAAGGAGTTGTTCAATGCAGCATTCATCTCGTGCTGGCGGGATCTATACGAGCAATACCAGGTACGTCGCCACTTGTGATTTCTCAGAAGGGGATCCTCAAAACGGAAGCACAGGAAGACCTTGTCCGCGCCATCGACTATGCGATTACGTCACCGACGGCACCGTCAGAGCTTATTCACAGGTTGTTGAACTTGTGCGAGTTCATGGAACACGAAGACCAGCGGCTCCCAATTGAGAATAGTATCCTCGGGGAGTATGCACTCAAGTATCATGCCTATGCCAAAGCACTACATTACAAGGAACTCGAGTTTTTCACGGAGACATCGCCATCAATAATTGAGGCTCTGATTGGTATCAACACGAAGTTACAGCAGTCAGACGCAGCGTGGGGTACGCTGCTCGTCGCGCGCGAACAATATGATATTACAAAACACGACCAATGGTACGAACGACTCGGGCGGTGGCAAGAAGCCCTACGCACATACGAGCGTAGGGAACAAGAAGACCCAGGCAACCCAGACATAGCAATTGGCCGGATGAAATGTTTGCATGCACTTGGCGAATGGGACCAGCTTGCAGTACAAGTTGAGGAATACTGGGCAAGTGCGACGCATGAGGAGCGTCGCGAAATCGCACCGATGGCGGCGGCGGCTGCGTGGTCATTGAATGACTGGGACTCCATGGACGACTACATCGCTACAATGAAGAATGACTCGACAGACCGCGCGTTTTATCGTGCTATATTGTCAGTACACCAGAACCAATTCCCGAAGGCGTTGGCACAGATTACGAAGGCACGCGATCTGCTTGATCCGGAGCTCACAGGACTTATCGGTGAAAGTTATGGGCGCTCGTACAAGTGAGTCCGACAGAAGCTGAGGTCAAATATTCCATCTAACCTTGCTTTAGCGTGATGGTTCGGGCCCAGATGCTCTCCGAGCTTGAAGAGATTATTGCTTACAAGCAGTTTGCTGACCAGCCAGAGCGCCAGCAGACAATTAGGAAAACCTGGGTCAAGAGGTTTGCTTACTCCTCACCTATAATTCTTCATATATTGAAATCATACAGACTACAAGATTGTCAGCCCGACGTAGAGGTCTGGCAGAGGATTCTGCAGGTACGCACGCTGGTCCTAAGCCCAGACGATGACCCAGCTATGTGGATCAAATTTGCCAACCTATGTCGAAAATCTGAGCGCATGCTGCTTGCCGAAAAGACTATCAGTTCTCTTCTATCTCAAGAAAAGGTGCGTACTTCTGCTAATGGCTCGCGGCACGGCTGACTGGTCTTCCTATTTGCAGCACCAGAAAGCTCCTCCAAATGTAGTTTACGCACACCTTAAGTATATGTGGGCATCAGGGTCCAAAGAAGAGAGCTTGACCTTCCTCCGCTCATTTTCAACGAGTCTGTCGAGAGATCTGGAGGCTGAAACGACTCAGCGTGGTCAACGGTCGAGTGTATCCAAGCAAAAACTTGACGAACTCGCTCGGCTTCTGGCACGCTGCTATTTCAAGCAGGGCGAGTGGCAAATGGAACTCTCAGACAGCTGGGATACTGTTCGTGGCACACGTATCTTTTCTCCTGCTCCCACATAAATTCATTTGATTACAGCGGAACGTAAAAGACATCCTCCACTCGTACCTCCTGGCCACACATTTCGATCCCAACTGGTACAAGGCATGGCACACCTGGGCTTTAACGAACTTCCAAGTGGTCAACCACCTTCTGAACCAAGCCGAAACGAAAGCTGCAGATATCATGGGGAGTACTTTGGTTCCGCACATCATTCCCGCAGTCCAAGGTAAGACTTTATTCCGGAGCTATGTCAAAGTGATCAAACGCAGGTTCCCAGGTTTCTTCCGTTCTATCGCTCTACGCAGCGAGAATTCCCTACAAGATACTCTCAGGCTTTTAACCCTTTGGTTCAAATTTGGGGCTCACGACGAAGTCAGTCACGCAATCGCCAACGGTTTCAGTACAGTCGAAGTAGATACATGGCTTGAAGTGATTCCTCAGGTAAAGTACTCAGTCCAGTTTCCTTACCTCGCTGACTTATCCCGTACAGATCATCGCACGCATCCAAACACCTAACACAAACATCCGAAGGAATATCACCAGCCTCCTGACGGACGTCGGCAAGGATCATCCGCAGGCACTAATCTACCCCCTCACTGTAGCGTCAAAATCTCCAAGTCCACTTCGAAAGGAAGCTGCCCTCGCCATCATGGATCGCATGAAGCAGCATAGCCCCGCCATTGTGGAACAGGTACTTTTTTTATGCGATTTGAAGAACGGATTACATAAACTGCTTTATCACTAGGCCCTTGTCGTCAGCCACGAGCTGATACGTGTCGCCATTCTCTGGCATGAGCAATGGCATGAGAAGCTAGAAGAAGCCTCTCGTCAGTACTACACCGAGCACAACCCAGAGGGCATGATTGCCGCCCTCGAGCCACTCCATGAAGAGCTAGAGAGGGTTTGTGCTCGCTTAGAATCATCATTTACCGATTGGCTGACTGTTCACCGCATTGACATCAGGGACCTCAAACTGCGCGCGAGACCTCCTTCATCCAAGCATTTGGTCGTGAGCTCCAAGAGGCAAGAGCGGCGACTCGCCGATACCAGAAATATGGAGAAATTAAGGACCTGGATAATGCCTGGGATATCTATTTCGCGGTAAGACAACTCAACACTCACTGCTTGGTTACATATTGATGTTTTCGTGAAGGTTTTCAAGAAAGTTGAGAAGCAACTGCCGCAATTGACCACACTTGATTTGCAGTATGTTTCACCGGAGCTCTTGAAGGCACGTAATTTAGATCTCGCCGTGCCGGGTTAGTTCCCTCCAATGAGATTGTCTGTTGTACGTCGTACCTAATTTGGATTACAGGAACATATCAGAGTGGAAAGGAGACCATCAAGATCGCAAACTTTGCCCCTAAGCTGTCGATCATCATATCCAAGCAGAGGCCTCGCCGACTCTACCTCAAAGGTAGCGACGGAAAGGAATATCAATACGTCTTGAAGGGTATGTATGATTCCTTAATCTTCCTTCATTTATACCATTGACATGTAATGTCTACAGGGCACGAAGATCTTCGTCAAGACGAACGCGTCATGCAGTTGTTCAGTCTTGTAAATACGCTCTTGTCAGAAGATACCGACAGCTTCAAGCGACGTCTCCATATTCAAAGGTATCCTGTCATACCGCTCGGGCCACACGCCGGCCTTCTCGGATGGGTACACGACAGTGATACGCTACACGTCCTGGTCCGCGACTACCGCGAATCGCGCAAGGTATTGTTGAACATTGAGTATCGGTTAATGCTACAGGAAAGTCGACTTGTCTGGGTACCGAGCACAACTTTATTAACTGTTTATAGATGGCGCCAGACTATGAAAACCTCATGCTTCTACAGAAGATTGAGGTGTTCGAGTACGCTCTCGAGAACACTACCGGCCAAGACTTGTATCGAGTTTTGTGGCTGAAGAGTATCAACTCTGAACATTGGCTCGAGCGCCGCGCGACATTCACTCGGTCTCTTGCCGTCAACAGTATGGTTGGCCACATCCTCGGGCTCGGTGACCGCCACCCATCAAATCTTATGCTGGAGCGCAAGACGGGCAAAGTGGTACATATTGATTTTGGTGACTGTTTCGAAGTAGCAATGCACCGCGAGAAGTTCCCCGAAAAAATACCGTTCCGTCTTACGCGGATGCTCACACATGCAATGGAGGTGAGCTGAGTTTCCCTCGCCTGACGACGGTGCTTGACCGAATCCCTACAGGTTAGCGGAATAGAAGGCAGTTATAGAAATACTTGCGAGATCTCCATGCGAGTCCTGCGTGATAACAAAGAATCCCTGATGGCAGTTCTAGAGGCGTTCGTATATGACCCTCTAATTAACTGGAGGTTGATGCCCACAAAGGGTGACACCCGGCGCCCTGGTGAGTAACTACAAGCTCCCCAGTTCCTTACTTTTCTCATGTGGAGATCAGGTGGAGACTCGTCGCGGACGTCCGACTTGTCCCGGGTCAATGCTTACGTTCAAGAGCCACTTCGCAAGTTGAAGGCCGACGAGAATACTATCCTTAATGGTATGTCAGGCATTTCTTACTGATGATCTTGTCCATCAAATACGGAATCCCGCATGGCAGAGGCCCAAGAGCGCAATGACCGGGCATTGGCAGTGTTGAACCGTGTGCAGCACAAACTCACAGGTCCATAAGCTCCCCATCCTTTCCTAGAACCAGGAGTGACGTCGTTTTAGGTCGTGATTTCAATCCGAACGTTGTGCTTACGGTGCAGGCCCAAGTTGACAAACTCATCTTACAAGCCACCTCATTGGAAAACCTATGCCAGTGCTTCTCTGGATGGTATGGTCTATACTCCTTTGGCACCGTGATCTACTCACCCTCAGAGAATTAGGTGCGCGTTCTGGTAAACTATGCATGCCACAATCCCGAAGAATCCACATTCCAATTGCTCTTTAGTCTTTGTTTGTGGTATACACATATATCTCCATTGATCTATTACCGTATATCCTATCTACAGTAGATGCTTTTCGGAACCGCTTTCCCGTGATCCTGTATTCCCCTTGTATTAATATGTACCAGGTCGGCTATCTCGTTCCTCTTTACCGCTTCAACCCTGTTTCGTGAGGTGGGCCGACTGTGATAATCAGGCAAAGAGACAAAAACATAGGGCCTGGCCGGGAATTGAACCCGGGACCTCCTCCAAATTGTGCCCGAAGAAGGAATCATGCTACTAGACCATAAGGCCTAATTTGGGCCTCACCGGGAATTGAACCCGGGACCTCCTCCAACTTGCAACCCTAAGAAGGAATCATACTACTAGACCACCAGGCCTTGCCATTATCCTGAAAAAAAAAACATCTATAACGCGACCATCGAAATACTTCGATGTTTCGATATGCGATGGGAACCGGAACCAAATGGTGTATCAGATTGTCCTCTTCGGGAAAACGTTTTCAGGTTTACAAAAAATTACCCTGACAAACATAAAATTTCCCCGCTTGTTATGGTTCCTCGCTTGGTTTTGGTTTGAAAAGCATCGATCAGCGGGCCGTCAAATTTAGCGCTCACCCTCCCAATCTGTTATTCTTAGAAGCTGCTTTATCCGTAACGATGCGATATCTTTTGTTTCATTTAGTGGCGTTTCTTGGTATGTCTGAAGTAGGGATATATTTCTGACTAACGTATCGGTTGGTGCCCCCTAATGAACGACTGCCGCTGTAACTGAATCAGGGAACAGGTAACAAAAGATAACACGTAGACACACTTAAGAGCTATAGTATCTCGTCGTTCCTATGCGCATCCCTCTCGTGCCAGCACGCTGAAAAACCCGTCCTGAATGTCCTGCCGAATCTCAGTGCGCCGTCGTTGAAGGAAGCGATGGCTTATTGCCAGATGGTTCATCGTTGTTAGGCCTGAATTGCTCATAAAAACTAGGGCGGGATTCTTTGACATAGCCGTCGTTGTCTTTTTCGGGCTATAGAAGGCTCGTCTCAAATGCACCGCGAACTTCACGGTGGAGAAGCACACATCCAAGCATATAATCAAGGAGCCTGATTGCGGCCCCGCGGCGGCGGCAGCGAAGCAGAACCTCCGGCCACCAGGATTCAGTCTATGGTATAGGCGAAGGCGACGCAACTCTCGGAGATCCGAAACGACTCCGCTATGAGAGTCGCGCTTGCCATTCTCCCTTCGTCGGCAACCCACCGGATGCTCCCACGGGGAAGGCCTCCAAGTCCAATGCCCAGAACACAACTAGAATATGATCCCCATGTGAGCAACTGTCCGTCGTTGGTGCGAGCCCCACAGGTACTCCAAGAATGGTGGAGATGACAGAGCGATTCTGTAACTCGGGGATGATCGTTGTTTGGGAATCGGGTTCAGTTCGTACGTCTCCCATCAATATAGTTACATGAGCGATTGACAGAGAAGACGGGACCTCCATACCTGTGCTCCCATTCCGAAAAGCAGGGTACGCTGCGACATTGGAACGTTCACGGGGTGCTCTCCAACGGCGTTATAGGACGGATAACCAGATGGACTCGTCGAAACCGTTCTCATGTGATAAGTCACAGGGTTTCAAAACATGTCCCTTTTGGCCAGACCAATGAGATGGCTATCGCATGCCGCAATGTTGATCTGGGTATCCTCGTATGTGGAGCTACGCTAGCCGAGGTATATGGGGGATCCTCAACGGGTTGGCTTGCAGTGCACAGGGAACGCAGGGATGCAGTAGACCAGGTGGCCTAGGCGTGACAACCTCCCCTTTCATTCATGGCAGCTTCTTGCTCACAGCGTCTGCCAATCTCTCCCGAAAAAAGCCAGAAGACAAGGATGTCCGGTGAACTGCAATCCAACATAGGTGTGCAAGTCTGACTGGGCGGCCCCAGTTGACGAATGCCTACACCTGACCCTTTGAGTCAAGAATCATGGTGTGCAGCCTGCTGCAGCTAAGCCGAGGCTTGTCGAGGGGGGAACGGTAGGCTGCAAATGTGGATATGAATTACCTGACGGTACGGATGGGATGCGGCATGAGTTGGTGAGGTAAAAGTGTCACTTTATGCCTCACTGAGAGGCCACCAACATTGAGAGTACCGCTTCCGTCGTACAATGCATCTAGAGAGACATTAAATCAAAAAGACCTATGTCAAATCAAAGGTTCTTCGTAAGCAATGACGCATAGTTCATCCGGTGCCTCCTGCGATGAGGGTATTCTCTCCTCTACGGGGTACGGGACACCCTTATATCCTCTACCACCTCTCCCACTGTGCTCGCCGAAAGTGGTGGGACAGCGTCCGAGTAACGATCTAAGCATTCATGAACTTGAAGACGTACGAATCCCCAGACAAGAATCCTTGCGTGATTCAGACCAGGGCGTGTATAAGTTCTCCCTTCCCAATTGGCTCGCTATCTCTTGGATGGTCTTCTTAGCACCTTGTCCAGAATGTTTCTTCAGCGCTGAGTGTGGCGAAGAACTTGTTTGTAGATCCAAGCCTCAGAACATCACGCACCCGAGCAAACGGGAGGAAGTTATCAAGACGAACTTCAACTGCAACGTTCATTCAACTTTTTGGCGCAGTCTTGGGGTCTATTGCCTCGGTTTACTGCGCCTCCGTGTCTGAGTTGTCCTAATCCGAGTACGCCACATCCGAGTCGTATCGCGGCTTATCTTAGATCTTATCTACCCGCGACTTCAAGTCGTCGATAATATTTTTTTTAGATTTGACGGTCGGATCAATCACGAACGACCCCTTAATCTTGATCATCATATCTCCCCATTTATTTTTCTTGTTTTTTTTGTTTTTGTCCCCCGGGAATAAACAAACTCTGGGGAAATTGATCTACAGGCCTAAATGAACCTTTTGGTGGCGGTACCTGCCCCGCGCTCGCTTGGGACGACGACGCTCAGTGTAGGGGCCCCCTTTTCGACCAACGCTCATCGTCCCTGGCAAGTCTGTTGGTGGCTGGCTGCCGTGCCTGAGCCCATGCCCTGAGTAATTGATACAGCTGAGATGGAGCGGACGGAACCACTCTTCGCCCGCTTTTCCAAATGGTGCCTGGACAACTATTATCCCAGGTTGGTCATTCATAGCGATATATTTCCGTCATGTGGATGCCTCTCTTGGGATGGGAGGAGTACCGTACAACCCCCCTTGATCCTGATAAATGGCCATTTACACAAACGCAAATGTTGCAAGGGCCTGAATATTCCACGCGCCCCCTGTGCCAAATCAGCAAACTTTATTCCTCCCAAACCCCTTCTTTCCACTTTGTGACTCATCCAGTATTTTCATTCCACTTCAGCGCTTTTCATTCCCCTCTAATACCCTGAGCTTAAGAGTGCGCTCTATGAGAGGCGTGTGGGGTCCCTTTCACAGGAAACTCTGGCAGCCAACTTGGGCCTGATGTATGATGAAGAACGGTGATGTGGGAGCGCTCAACAGCGCATGCACGCATTTTGAGCATTTGGGCCCTCGATCATCCTGTGCTTGCAGCAATGTGCGGCGCTTTGTGCCCGGCGTCCTTTCCTATTAGGCGAAATTCGCTACCAAGTAGAACCCAGAGGAACGAAAGGGGCATTTTTCACGTCCTTGCCGGAAGGTCCATACCAGCTCCAACTTCCTGATTTACACGAGTGCAGGAGTTCGTAGGTTAGATCCGAATGGTACGTGCTGCGCGCCTGATTCCACTATCTTTCCCCCAACTCCATCGTATCACTGTCTAGTATCCGCCTTCCCGATGCATCCCATTTGGCGTTGTACTCGTAGGGGCAGCGCTTAACTTCAGTAATACAATAATACTCGGTGTTAGCGCTGCCCACCGGGAAGACTGCGATCAACACTTGCATACATCGCCCACAGTGGGCGCGATCTTCTATTCAATGCAGATCCTGGCTGTGCGGCCATGCGTTCGAGTCGCAGGGTTACCAATCCGAGGAATGTGGTACCACGATGGTCCCGGATCAGAGCATTCTGTCGTACTCCCATCAGCGCCGCGTTCCCGTAGACACCAGACGCCTTGGTGACCAGAACTCGCTTGTTTTGGGATACTGGTGAGAACCTCTGTATGCAAGCGCTGGCTGGCTGTACGCCGGCACAGGTGCATACACCATCTGTGGAGTTCGGACCGGAACTCATTTAGCCTACAATCCCACAAACTCGCGTGAACCAAGGGAAGGTATTATTGGTTAAGATGACGATGTCTGGAGCTTCACCCGTTGCCATCTCGATCTACAGTAATCAAGGTAGCCTTTACTTCATAACCAAGATCGCGCAATAGATTGTGCGATGTAGCCGCATATCTACATTGATTGTCGTACACTTGTGATCTACAGCCAATCAGGACATGCGCTTGCCTTGTCTTTCTTTGCCTCTAGGGTATTATTGTACGTGCCAAGTCGTACATGCGCAGGACGCTGTCAAACCATCTCTCTGGCGCCTTCCCAAAGGCAATCCAGACTCCCACCGGCACCGTCAATCATGGGGCGCTCTTACGCCGCTACTTCCCGCTTCGGACTCGGCATTCGGGCATGACCAGCACAGATCCGTTTAACCCCTCTATCTGTGCAGCTGATCGGCAAACGAGCGATCAAAAGAAGTATGAATAGACCACAGGTCTGCACATGACAGTTGTTGGCTGGCCACCGAAGTGGACAAGGATGTGTAGTGGCGCTGTAGCTTGGAAGAACGGGACGGAAACTGCCAGGCGCGAAGCACTCCAAAGGGCCAGCGACCCGGCGCCTGAGGGTACCAGGCCAGGCCTGGTGACACGCGGCGCGTGCCGCACGAGCGCTGTCGAATATGCAGGGTTGCGGATGACCATGAGAGTCATTTTGTGTACTGAGCCAAGGAAATGCCATTCCTGGCTACGATTACAGGGTGTGATACGGGACGTGACATGTGCTCGGGGCACTTTACGGCATGCACCAGCGCCTTATTATTTTGTCATCCAATCTGGCCGCATCTCAGCCAGTGGCGTGCATGAGGCCATCCCTGCCCAAAGGATGATGACCAGTACAGGCCGAGATAGGTGTCACGGATTTGATTGATTCCTCGTCACGGGGAAAACCGGAGAGCTATGAAATCTCATGGAGACATCGCAAATGAATAGACCGCATGCTGGTCTGGTTGATGATCTCACCCATCATGGAGCACGCCCATGCAGAGATGGGGCACCAGACAGTGCCACAATTTGATGGGTGTACTAGAAGCGAGCGTTCCAAGGTGGGGAACAAGATCAGCCAGTTGATCGACGGTGGGTGACGAATTCAGGAGCAACGGGCCCATGCAACCGTCGGGTATCGAAGTAACTTTTTAACACCCCTTTCCCATCATAGGGAGCAGCCTCACGATCATTTGTCCTCATCAGAAGTAGTGGATCATGTCCTTTGGGGTTGGGGCGGCCGCGGGAAATCAGATGATCGAGAAGGGAGGGACAACGCAAGTTGGCAGCAGCCGCAGTTGAAAATTATGTGGTGAGTTTGCTGTGTTCCTGGATCCTGGACCGTCAACACGACGTCCTGTATATCCTTCGCTCGACCTGACGGGGTCCTGTGGTAATAGAGCCAACAGTAGCAATATTGGACATTGGTGGTCATCGTACTTTACTCCGACACGAACCTTATAACGCTTGCACGGCGTTATGTAAGTTGCTGGCTTTGTTTTGGTAGTTATCTAGTTATCCCTCGTTCCCCTGCTCCTTGCAACGGACGGGTGGTCATCTGGCCCATCAAGAACTGAGCTCCTTTTTACAGCTCTGAATTTGGCCACCTTTCAACTTTCTATCTCATGCCCGTTAACTTTATCTTTCCCAAATGGACGCAAGAGACGAACGTGACGCTAGTCCTGAAAGAAGTGAGGGCACAGGGCCGGAAGTGGTGTGGGGACAATTGAGTCGCCATCGCACCTGGAAAGCCTCTGATCTTCTGAACACAGAACATGCGTGCATTGTCCATGCAGTTGGGAACCTATCCATTCATTCAGTCTTTCATGCTGAGCTGGAACTATGGTTGGCAGCAGACAGCGCTGCATGGCGTGGTGAAGCGCAATGTGAATTTCCGCAATTGTCGGCTTTCGGAATCTCATCCTTGCTGTCGGACTTTCGCGTGAGAGAGTAATGAGAAGGTTTCGTCAAAGGTCATAATTGGTAAGAAGACTCCATGAGAACGGCCCAGGCTTCCCCCATTACCGGATTCTGTGCCGGCATCCGATCGTCGAACCGAGTCGACAGCTTGGCTTTCATCATTCCTTTTTTGATGCGGTCTTTTGTTTTTTCCCGGCCCGGCTCTTTTTCAGCTACACGGTAGGCGCTTACGGAAACCGGCTTCTCTCTTTCTTGAACCGTTTGGTTTCAGGGTGTGTGTCTTCGTGAGCACTTCACTGGCATCTACCACGCGGTCGGGACTTGCAGGCACATCCTGTTTAATGTTTACAGTATCCTTTTTGACCGACACCGTCCCTTCTATTATAATGCATGAAATATCACGATCCAGTTCTATTTCTCGGACAAGCTTCAGCTTCAAATACGAGCGCTCAGCGTGATGAATCCACAAATCCTAATGTATACCCTTCCGGAACTGCCACTCCTAGCTATTACGTACTTTTTTTATATTCCATGCCGTATGAGCCACATTCCGAAGACGGCATTAGACTTCAGCTGGTTTGAAGAAAGTTCATCTACAGTGTGGGGTACGCAATACTATTACGCCCGCATGCTGCGTTGTTTGTCCATTCGACGCGCCCCACATCAACCGCGTGGTATTTTACACTTGCCCCTACACCGCATGGGCCAGACGCTTGTATAATGCTCTTTTTTTTTTTTTTTTTACAATTCAATGACGCGACACTCGCCGTGCCACACGCCGTGCCACACGCACGCGTTGATCGGCGTCGGCCAAACGGCCTCTCGCCCTCCTCCAACTATTCCGCCCTTATCAGCGGCCTGTGCTCGGCCGCACACTCCCATATGCGCCACGATCACGGCCGATCATTCTTTGCATCCGCTTTTCCCTCCCCTCTAAGACTTCACGCACGCATGGTGCCATCTGGACAGCCGACAGCTTCAATTCAGAGAATAATTGTCAACCAAAAAATTATAGTTGGCAGTCCGCCTTCTTTCGAATCTCGTCTCGCTTGCGTGGATGTGTGGGGTTCTGGATCATTGAAATAGAAAAAAAAAAAGTAAAAAGGACACTGGGGTTCTTTTTTGTAGCATGCATATCTTTTTCTTTTTCTTATTTTAAATACCCTCATGTTCCTTTACGTTATGCAGGGCGACGACAATGGGATTACAAGTACGGCTAGGGATCACTAGTGGTGCAGGCGGTCAAAGCAATGCTACCCAAGAACCTGGCTCCGGTTCACGTCGAACAACTCGTGACGTGCATATACCGTAATCCTGTAACGTCAACGTCCTTATGGTAGGGTATTTTCTCTCCTTTTCAAATGCAAAAATGTGCGGAACCCCAAGTTTGTGTGCCCCTTTCCACGGTGGATGGAGGGCGGAATCTCCGACGCGCGTCTGATGGCTGACACTGGATGACGTGAAGTGAAGAGCGGAAGTGACGCGTTCCACCACGCTGCAACATCATCCCTTCACGCGTCACAGGACAACATTGCACACACCAAGTTCTCAATGTGACATCGCTTTCATTGTAGTCCATGCCATGCGTCGATCCAGCCTAAAGTTCGGGTATGTATCCTCCGAGGTAAAGATGATTGACAGGCCTCCTGAATCCATTATACGGACGGCGCTCAACCTGACGTTGCGATCGCAAGTTGAATGCACATTGGCAGGGCGAATGTGTATTTATTTCTGCCAGCACGCGAGGCAATGTTAATAATATACATGTCAACAATGGCTCGACGGAGTTATAGGGTGAGTAAGTGTAATGGAATGTATATAGACCCAAACTATGTGCAGCGCATAACATAAAGTTGCGGAAACAGAAATGTTTGAACTTGTGATGACAGCGATACGTGTGGTTTAAATGCTGATAAGGTACAATAACAGGTGCACGAAGAGAACGAAGAGGCAATGAGGTAGAAATATGCATGGTGGGCGGACTATTAAGGGTGTTTTAAATTGAGGAACCCCTAAATTAGCTGTACGGCCAAGAAGCCCATCAAAGTGAGGAGGCGAAAAGAATTTATCACGGGTTTAGATAAACTTGCTTGTGGACTAGACACAGCATCTCGTAGACGACAGCCCACATTCAATCAGTGCTGCTGCTCGGTCCAAAATTGTTGCTTGCTATCATATTCCTCCTCGTATTCAGGTTCCGAGACAGCTGACGGTTGGAACCCCGGGAGCGGAGTCAGAAGGGTGCTGTCTGGTGGAAGAGTGTTCCGCTGCTGAGGATGAGGCTGGGTATACGAGGACGAGACCTCGTAAGTTACAGGTCGCGAGGAAGTAGGGTGGGACAGTGGAGTCCAGCCTGGCGCCTGGCGCTCCCTCTCATTGTCGTATACAGCCTGTGCTAGTAAATGAGGATGACCAGGAGTAGAACCAGGTTGGGGAGGTGTACTACCCTCATATTGTGTAGGATGGTCAGACCAGGTTGGAGGGATGGGGGTGGTTGGCGCGACGGGATATAAAGAGTGAGCTGCACTAGAAATAGGGTAACCATATTGTGGCTGCAGGGACTGGGGACGCATCGACGATGTTTCCGTGCTCAGTGGGTATCTCGCTGGAGCATCGCCGACAGGTCCCTGGTGGTCCACCTCAGGGCCAGGTACCCCTGGGCCGTAAAGCTGCTGTCTTCCATAGGAGAAGGATCTGGGGTGTCGCTCATAAGATTGTGGAGGATAATGGAGCGTTCCATGCTCTGAGCGCACACCATAACGCTCATCAGCACGTTCAAGCCGCGAGAGACGTTCTGTTTCATCCTTCTTGGCCTTGCGCCATTGCTTCCTGAGCTCTTTAAATTCTGTTTAAGATTTCAAACATTAGGTATGCATTTCCAATCAAACACAACTGCCGAGTTCTCACCAGCAGGAGTCCGCTTATTCCCATGGCGCTGCATGACAATGTGAGCATTGAGGTGATTAAGGGTTCCGTAGCTCTTTGTACAGCCAGTCCAGGAGCAGTGGTAGAGACGCTCAATCTCGTCGTAGCGTCGACGGGGACGCTTTCTTACTGCATTTCCAGGAAGAGACACAAATGAATACGTCTTGGATACAGACGGATCATGAGGTAGGGTTTCATGATCTTCCTCGGCTACCACGGGACGGGCAATCGGAACAAGGGATGAGGAGCCAGGCGAATGCAAGCGATTCACAGCCCCGGGATAATCTGTGCCAACGAATCCAGCGGACCTAGGTCGGGCATTATCACCAAATGGATTAGAAAAACCAGGAGGGTATCGCTCCACCGGGGAAGGATTGTGATCCCTCGGCGCGATCGGAGGTAAATCTGCATAAAGGAAGCTCATTTTAGAAGGATCGACGGCGATCGCACAAAGAAGGCTGCGTACCTTGAGTTGGTGTCACAGCCGTTACTTCCTGTAACGGTTCTGTACGAGTGTCCCGACGCTCCCAGCCAGAACTGGTAGCAGAACCTGCGGTACTAGGTCTTCGATCGGTTGAAAACGTAACAGAACTCGGGGAGGGTATGACGGGGGTGACGCCATGCTGGAAGCCCTGACGGTGCGACTGCTGCCGTTGTTGATAGCGCTGTTCAGTTGTATTTGGTAAAGGATAATGGGAAGCGGGTTGTGCAGCGACCGATCGTAGGTTGGGCTCGGAAAGTTGCCGGCTGGGATGCTGCTGAGAATGGTATGACTGTCGAGAAGTGCTGCCGCTCTGCGTATGAAGGAAGCGCGTGTGACGCGTCGGATTATTCAGAACAGCGCTAGTGCTCACTGTATGAGACGGGGAAAAGGTAGACCTGGAGATAGCGTTCGGAGCCGGGAGGGAAGACGAAGCGTCGGCCGGCTGAGAGACGTCGGGGGCAGGTAGCCACGGATCTACCATTGGCTCCTCGCGCTGATCCTGCGATGATGAGTAAATGGCAAGGGGAGGTTGTGATGGGAGAGTTGTATGTACATAGTTAGACAATATTTCCTCGGAAGGAGAAGACGTGAACTGTTTAGATGGAATGTTGTTGTAGCTTGGATAGGACGACGAGCGAAGGCGGAAGGATGAAGCGTCCAGATCGGGGAGCGAAGAGTTATGTCGGAGGAGTAGCATCAAGTAGTGCACTCAAGGGGAGAAAAGACAGAGGGCAAGGAAGAAGCAGCCGAGACGGGACGAGAGGTATACATATCCGATGCTTATGGGCGGGGCGTACAGTGCCAGCCACGAGAGAGAAGCACCTGATTCGTTCCCTTTCGCAACACGCTTCTCTTGCCCTCATCCCTGTCATTCTTAGATCTGTAGATCCCTCTTTTACTAACCCCCAATAACAAAATCCGCCCGATCCCCGGGTTACCGTGTTCCCTTCCGTCGCTGACAAAACGTCATTCAGATTCCCCTTCCAGAATTCCTGAAAAGAATCCCACCTCCATCAGATCTTTTGCCAATTCAAATTTATTTCATTTCTGCGCGCCATTCCTACCACCCAATCCCCATCTTCTCCCTCCTGACGGCCCGTTCTCAACCGTCCCTCTCTCGTATTCCCATTCAAATTAATTGAGATCCATTTCATGCAAATTTGTCCCGACAGACGGGGCAATTATTCCTTATTTGTATCCACCTCCTGCCAGTCGGCCTTGTCGCCGTGCCACGTGTCTCCCACCTTGCCTGCCACTTTTCGTCCTCCCACCATATGTTATCGCCACGGACACGCCTCTGATTACGCCCAGCACGTGTAGCACTGCCAACTGCCCCCAGCCTACCATTCACTGTTCCATTTCATGAGACAGATCTGATCCTCCCCCTTTCTAACTTAAACAACGCGGACGCACCTCCGTTGTCTTTCGGTGGCTGCGCACGCCATGCACATACAGTACGCCGCTCAACCCGATTGTTGTCGAATTGCTTTCTGTACTGCCATCAATCAATATTCGTCGTAACCATTCCCGTGCGACCCGTGTTATTCTATATATAGAAGGCCCTTTCATCCCCCTTTCGGGTGTAACTTACCACCTCGAGAGTTCCTGAAATGGGAAGTTCATTGCTCCCAATCATTGGAAACGTCAGGGGAGGGGTGACAATCCGTCTCGATTTCCCTCCAAATCAGATCTCCCTTCCGAACATCCCGAGTGTTGCTATCTGACAAGCTGAATCAGACGCCAGCTCCCCGAAATTCTGCGTCTCCAGACTTCGCTCGGTGCTCCTACGTATATAGTGGTACGTATGCGCTTCATACATCGTGCGATATATATACGGCTATGGCCTGGACTTTGCGCTTGTGGATCTTTCGATGAGAGACACAGGTTCTTCCCTGGCTTTTTGAAGGGATCAGTCAACCTCGTCTGTCGCCTGCCATAGGCCGAGACAGGTATCATTTATTCTCGGAGTTTAGATTGTCTTGCGGCATCAGTAGTTGAGGTCCCCAACGCATCGCAACTTGTCGTCTTTATTACCTCTCTGACTTTGATCTTGGCCGTGCCCTGGAAATTTGCCGCTCAGGGAGCCGTGTAGCCGGCGCGGGCGGTCTTCCTATGGCACGCCTCGAGCGCAGGTAACCAAAACACCACTGAACTGATGTGCAGTTCTCTTGTCTTGAACAGTAAATCAGTGCTGTTTCCATCATTGATGGTTGTTGGTGGTCGAGACAATGACCTGCAACAAGTCGTCGTGCAACCCTATGAATCATGTCAGTTATCCAACTGATCTCAGTCGCTGGTTCCTATCGTTTTGCTTTTTCTTTCACTCCACTTGACTGCAAAACAAACTACTTAATATCAAGTAGAGACTCTTCTGACATACCTGTGTAAATCAAAAAATGAAATGTGCAATTGAAGGCGCGAAGAAATATGGTAGAGTTAACTCGTCTGGATGTTATGAGACCTAGTATCCATTTCAGCCTTCGAGGAAAAAACTAAC
Organism: Lactifluus piperatus; assembly: GCA_003315875.1. Taxonomy (NCBI): domain Eukaryota; kingdom Fungi; phylum Basidiomycota; class Agaricomycetes; order Russulales; family Russulaceae; genus Lactifluus; species Lactifluus piperatus. The sequence goes on along the minus strand of QFDX01006319.1, from coordinate 57 downwards.
TCTGTCTTAACCAAGAATATTGTAACGGTATGCAATTGATGCTAATCCCAGTCCCCT
>QFDX01006317.1:51566-68716 GCA_003315875.1 Lactifluus piperatus | reverse complement strand
GGAGTAGTACTAGTGAGACAGCACTTCAGTTGTGCTAATCAGTTACCCGACACCGCTCAATGGTTATGATTACGTTGCCGACCCGTTGAACTCAAAAGTAGTCCTGTCCTTAGACGGACGGGAACGGGCCGGTTTTGAGCCGTACAGTGGGTTGAGAAAACGGCCATGTTGGCTGTGCAACGGCTTACTCAAAGTGTCCGTGCGTGGGAGGATGTGTGAACAATGAAGCTAAGTGGCGTGGCCGTTTGACAGAGATTCATCATCCATGACCTATGTTGTATCTCACTCATGACGATCGTGTATCCCTTCGCGGTCAGCTGCACTCCTTGCAATGCAAAGCGGCACCTTACTGTGCATGTAACTTTTGAGTTAGCTCACAGCTGACTTTATACATGGTACTTCTTCAATAAGTGGCCAGCTGCACACGATCAACGATATCTGTAATGTAAGTCTTTCATCTCATCGTATTCAAGTTGATGCCATAACTGTATGTCTTGTTGCAGCTAGACCTGTTCCGTGAGCTACCCACGTCAGGTCTCATGTGCTATATCCTGTGGTCAGACCCGATCAAGGACTTTGGACAGGAACGGGGTTCGGAGAACTTTGTGCATAACCACGTGCAGGGCTGCTCCTACCTACACGTAAAAGCCGTGTGCGAGTTTCTTGACCGCAATCGCTTGCTCTCTGTCATCCGCGCACACGAAGCACAAAATGTTTGGTACGTCAACCTTTCGTTGTTCTCTTCCATTCTCTTGGCTGAGCAGTGTGCTTGTTGGTGCCGGAAATTATTGAAGGGTATTGCATGCATCGCAAGAGTCACAAGACTGGATTCCCGAACGTCATGACACTGTTCTCTGTGCCAAATTATCTGGACGTCTATAACAACAAGGCGGCGACAGTCAAGTACAAGGCAAACATGTTCAGCCCAGCAACATGCCGCATCTGTACTGGCTCCCCAACTTTATGGATACATTCAGCTGGAGATTACCGTTTGTTGGCGATAAGAGTGAGTCTGCGTGCCTTCATGCTGCCCGTTGTTCTTGATTGACGGTGCTTGACAGTTACAGATATGTTGGCCGCCGTCCTCAATATATGCACACAGGAGGATCTCAAGGAGGAATCCGATGGGACAGTGGTGAGCGTGGCACCCATTGACCCTGACATCATCAAGCACTACCGGGTGATCAAGAACAACATTTTGGCCGTGGGGCGCATGACACGCATCTTCTTTATCCTCTGGTAGGCACTTCGGTCCTTTCCCCACTGAGCGTTCGCTTATCCTTTTCGGCAATCTTTGTTACCAGTGAGGAGTCTGAGCGTGTATCTGAGCTCAAAATCATATCGGGCTCCTCGAAGCTGCCCTACGGCACACTCTTCCTTGGTGCCAAAGGCATCAAGAACGTGATCAAGTCCATCAGGTGTATGTTCTCCTGGTTGCTATGTTCGGTGAACCTGATGTTGTTCTTTTGTAGGCGCAAGTCGGATATCGATAATATACACCTACATCCGGTTGACGTCCGACCCGAGGAACGGCCCCTCCCCTCCCCAATCGTCGCCTTTGCCCCGTACAAGCACAACTACAAATGCAAGTGCGAATCTGAGTCTCCGAGTCCAGGCGCACCTGTTGGGCCAAGCACGACCAACAGCGCATCTCTAACCACGACCCCCGTGGCGCCGTTTAAGAGGGCAAAGGAAGGAAGGCTGGCGTCAATACAGTGTCGGTGGTAATTTTTGGGTAGGTGCCGTCGTAGCATGCAGGACATGGCCAATGTGGAAACAGTTGTTCGTGCTTGCTGGTTATTTTGGTGTTGTGTTATTTTGATTAGTCTACTCGCTATGGGAGGAGGTGGAATATAGTTGACTTTGTATTTCTTGTACTTATTGTAAGCTTACAGAAGATATCGCATTCATGATTTTGAGAACTAATTTTGGCGATAATCGTAAAGTACTACTGGCATCTGCCAGTTGTCCAATAAAGGTCGCGGTCGCGTCGCTGGTGCACCAGCGATGCGACCTTTTTTGGTAAGGCCGCGCTGCTGCATTACCAATCACGTGTCCTTTTTTCGTAATGGGGGTTCCATTCCTGCGGAACATGCTCACAAACACACCCTATAATCACAAGTACCGTGCAATTTTGTATGTTTGTAATTCTGTGCCTTGCTGTTATCCCTTTCTACTTGTTTGAGAAAATGGATCTCGGAGCTTGCCTCAAGTTGCATACTGAACATTTGAGGATGGAATTCCCTTGCTGCACATGAGGCAAACCTAGTGACCCGATTTTTGCCAAGTTTCAGACAGAGTACGAAAATAACAGCTTTTCCTTTGTCAATGAGTGCAACCCGAATTTGCACCATGCAGAGACAGCTGGAAAAAATGCCAGAAGAAAACACGAAAACTACCAACCTGGTTTGTTGGCCTTCAGAGCGACATTCATCACGTTATGGGTACGTCAAATAGTCCCTTACTTGGGTTAACACAACTTAATAGGGTTTGCAGAGATCACCGTCTCGAGGTCACCGTGAAGGCGGTATTAAGTACAGTCTTCCAGTTTGGTACTAGCAAGCAGATCTTATTTCCGTTCTTATTGTTGTAGTCATGTGTTTGACTTTTGACCCGTGCCCGCGTGACTACTTCAGCTTGCGAGAGTCCGGATAACTAGGTTAGATGGGCACAAAACTATCTACGACGTGGACTTATGTAAACATCTATGTTGCTAGTGAGTAATAAAGTTGCTTGTCAAAGAAATGGTTTAGTAGAAATTCATTACTATACTCGAGACTGTTTTCTTTTGTAAGTTGAGGATCAGCTACTTCCATAAATCGTGGGGCTAAATCAACGGCCGAACGGATCTGAGATAGTGGAATGATGTCACCCATCTGCATGCCATCCGTGCGAATACTTTTCTTCAAGACATACATATTTGTGGAAGGTTCGGGAACATAGGCGTGTGATCCTGATGGTGTCGCTTGAGGAACAATGTCGAAACGTTGAACGTAGGCAAGGAATGAATTCAGAGGTGACTCTAGAGGTGTTGCTGAGCCCCGAGGGTGCACAATGCGGAAAATGAGTCGAATCTGGACAATGCAGTGACCTAGCATTATGTGTCAGGGAAAATTATGTGGATAACTCAGGAATCATTACCTGACATCTTGCTTTGCGGCCATTCTTTGTCCGCATTGATATTGATGAGTGCAGGGTCAAAGCGACCATGAGGCCACTTCTCAGTTGGAGGCGAAGCACAAATGGTTTGAGGGGGTTGAACAATGTGAGGGTTATGATAGTCCCTCATTTGGATGTGCAATTGCTGCCAGACTTCTAGTTTCTCGAATGGGAGAGATGTAGTGCTGGCCGCTGGGGGCCGGCGGCCTCCAACTGTATATAAAGACTTGTTGCCCTCAACAACACGTGAGGTAAAGTGAACAAGTGATGGTGCGAGATCAGGAATGTCAAATCTTGTAGCAATCTCGTGAACTGAGGTCCTTCTGAGAAACGGTTCACGATTGAGGTGAATAGCTGTTCTAGAACAAGCCATGAATGTTCGGAAAGGGAAAGGTGTACTTGAATTGTGATCTCGTATGAGACAGTCCGCTTCATCAAAGTAGTTGGTAGGTATTCGGCAAGTGCGCCCAACACTTGAGACAGTGCGAATACTGTCAAGGAGAGTGGCAGAAGAGTTTACATGATTTTTGTTTTTGGCATTGACACTGCCAGGAAAAACGTCATCTTCATCTTCAGAATCTAATTCATTGTCCGGATGGGGTAGTGGACTCGGAGTTTCAAATCCGATTCGAGCATCTTGGATGGCAGTTGCCAGATCAAAGCGACGGCATTTATCTACTCGATCGAGATTGCGACAAATCTGTTCCTCGTATTTTTGATTGTTGCTAGATCTAGCAGGATCCTTGACGACCTCGATGTGTGCGTGTTCCGTGTGGTCCGCTGTCAGGTTAATGGCAGCACCGTTAGCCTTAATATTTGTAACAATGCTCTGCATGAGTTCCAGTTTCGGGATGTACCAATTCTCTATTGGACGGTTGCCTTTGCCAACACGAACCCCCGCATCTAGAATGGCTGATTTATGGTTGTGGAATTCCAAAAGTGCGGCGTCTATCTTTTCGCACATAACGCTGTCAACCGCTGGTGCCTGGGCAAGGTAGCGGAAGTCCATCATAGACCGGATTGTGATGATAAAGTCTCGAGGAGCGGCACCAGCGATGACAGCAACAATATACCGCTGGATATTTCAGTGTTCACGACCGGTGACTTGCTTGAGCCGTGAGATCCCATCCTTGAAATGTCGGAAGCCAACATGGGGTTGCAAGATTGAGAAACGAAAGTCGATTTCAGCCTCACCAAGCTTGCGAATACACCACTTCAGATCGTGGTCGTAGAATTCCTTGTTGAAATGATGCAATGGCTCGGGGGTAAGGAAAAGGGATGGTTCGGCGAGAGGCCAATCCCTCCAAAATGGTTTGTCCACACCATTTAGATGAAATTTTTTTGCTTCTTTAAGATATGACTTGAGATCGCTGTCAGGGTCAACCATGGTTTTGACAGCGAGGAGCTGAGCAAGTGTAGTAGAAGCAGTTCATGGTTCATGTTTGAATGAATCACCAAACTGTTTGTGTGACGCCATGGTGACAGGTGAAGTTTTTCCACCAACCCCTGCGAGCATAGCAGCCTCTGGTGTATCAACGATGTATGCTGCAAGCAGAGTGAAGCAATATCGGAGAGAGCCACGGGGATCAGACATCATCTTTCCGCACATTGCTGCCTTCTTCAAAGGCTCAAGAATATAGTCAAGACACGCATGGATGAGACGGTTCTCCATCAGGAAAACGTCACGGTTCTGAGACTTACTTATTTTGACTTAGCACATCTTATTCTTCTATTAAGGCAGTAAAGACGATTAAGAAAGATAAGTAAACCCCTCATCGGGCCTCATGTCTTAATCGCATCTTAGATTTTTACACTAAGAAACAAAATAAGAGAGAAAAAATGACCAAGTACGTTCAGTAGTGTTTAAGTGCACACATCCAGAGAGCAAAATTTCCAAGTGAAGAATAAGATACATTAAGTTGACAAAGGCTCTACTCTAGTAGTACTAACTAGATGACAAGTTCTCCGATGCCGCGTGAGCAGGTCAGGCTCACCATCGTTGTCTTCATTATCTCCACTTGTGTGTCCCAATGCTGTTCTCTCCCCCGTTCTCGTTCCTCATCCTCATTCATCCCACTGGCAGTCGTCATTCTCGCGTCCCATTCCTGTGCTCCTCTTGGTTCTCATTTGGACACTCCCCACTTTGATTGCCATGGACCTCATCGCTGTTGTCAATCTGGTTCTGATCGAAGTTCTCATGGTCCTCGTGGTTCAGTGCTGGTGTAACTGGGGAGTCAAACAGACGGGTGGAATAGGACGCTGTGGCACAGCTGGGTGGCGGTGAGTTGAGCAGAACCCATGTTTCACAGATTGGTAGTGGAAATCAGTAAGTCAGGGTCGTGCACAAAACATAAGTGCTAACCTCATTATCATCCGTCATGGGAAAGGGGCTCCCACAACAAGCCTTGTACTCTCATTCATCGCGTAGGGGTCAAGGGCAATAACACAGACACCACAGCCATCGAGGTTCCATGCGCTGAGAGGCCCAATACTGCTGATACCACCGGCACCAAAGTCGACAGCATGCATCGCACAATGTGGCAGGTCAGTTGCCTTTGGCCAGTGAAGTGGTTTGGTGAATATTGGTCGCAAATGGAGCACGTCAATGATCCAGTTTGTGTTCGGAGGTCGGAATCTAGGAGGTAGATGAGCGACATATAAAAAAACTCCTTTCATTGACCTACCATCCTCCGTCGGTCAACATCCCTGTCCCCAACATGGGGGCGCCCCTGCCCTTAGACATGAACTTATCGAGCCAGCTCCCACAATTCACATTCCTCGCCGCAAGTATCGCATTTGCGTGCTCTTTTTCCGCAGTAGAGGGTATGCGCCATAATACGTCCTTGGTTCGCGAGACGTAAAACAGACGGTACGTCTGTACGCACACTTTGATCTCCAGTCCGCCACGGGCATAAAACTCGTATCCCGCACCTAACGCGGCTTTGGCGGGTAAGGACCTGGTGCAACGGTGAGTAGGAAGGAGGGGCAGGGGGGAAGGGGGGAAGCATGACTGAACAAACCTTTTGAGGAACGGGCGGCGGACTTTGATCCTGGGCACGACTGGTGTGTCTGCTTCCCATATGAAGCTTTCAACGTAAGCCTGCCAATGCCCAGATAGCACCTCGGCGTCATCGAGGCTCGAACCATCCTTGCTCAACAGCTGGAACGTCATCATTTTCGTTTCTGGAAGCTGTGTGCGCCGCGACATTTGATCAGCCAATGAGGCACACTGGGGGTGGAGGAGCTCACCCAGTCAATATGGAATAAACTTTCCTCTGGGCCTAAAATCTCCTCTGCTTCCTGCCGTAACTTACGGTGGTCTTCGATGGTAGGAACAACTGTTGGCCACGAAGGCCAGCGAAGAAAAGCCACCTAAGGGCTCTCCATGTATTTTCAAGGAAAGGCATCTCATCTTTGGAAGATGAGATGGCGATGGCGGTGACAAGGCCTTGAGAGTGGCCAGACGCCACAGAAAGGTGCGCAGATAACTCTGCAGGCGAAAGGCCGGACACGCGAGCTGCCACCAGGAATTGTGTGAAATTGGGCCAGGCCGAGAAGCGGGAATGATACCAGGACGGAGGCTAAGTAAGAAGTCGGTGGGCGTGGGATCACACCAGTAAGCCAGGAAATAACGTCCAGGCTGTGGTCATAGAAGGACGTGTCTTGAGAAGCTGACGCAAGTGGTTGAAGGACTTCTTTATTGACAGTGGAATAGAGGAAAGGTTCGATGAAAGGACAATATGTATCAAAGAGTGCTTGAAGCTCGTCAATGTGGATCTCGTTGATGCCTTGTCCACCGAAAACAAACTGTTTCAACCAGTCTCCAAGGAGGATATGGCCAGGTGTCTTCGAACCACCAAAGCCAGAACCCAAAACGAGGGCAATATCGTTATGACAGTGGGTACTTAAGTAGGTGGCAAGGATAGGTCGGTGAAAGTCCTCAAATGAGAGGTGGCCACACCAGTGGCCACCAGTCCCATTGCATAATGATGGGAAAGTTCAAAGTCGGTGTCAGCCACCGCGATATTAACAACTTGGTGAATGCCATCGACGGAACCTGGCTTGAATGGGACATGGGAAATCCTTCAATACAAAGGCCCTCACAGCGCATCTCCTGCCAAAGTGGGAGCCGGAAAGAGAACTGGCATGGGTTTACATAGAGTGAGTTGAGGATTAGACCAATGCCTGGGGAGATCTTGCTCTGTATCTCCGCAACTTGGCACGTAAGGCTGCTGGGGGGTAATGTTCGCCGCCAGCAAGTTCGACGTGGTGCCCCACTTGCAGGACAGCAGAGACAAAGTTCCACCTTGACAGTGGTACTAGTAGGCATCATGCCGGCAACCATGACTGGAGGCTTGCCCAAAAGACGAGAGAATGGCATATCAACATAGATTTTTCCATCACTTCCAAGACCTTCAGAAGTGGAACTACGGGCCATGGCAGGGAACTCACCTTCAAGTTGTTTTAACAAGTGACGGTGTGCTTTCTTAATCCACGACGGTTCCGTCTTCATGCTGGGCGCCGAATAGAACTTGGCGTCGCCCTTGACGTTCTCTGCGATGACAATAACACAGACACCACAGCCATAGGGAGCATGCAGTGAAGGCCCAGCACCGCTGACACCACTGGTACCAAAGTCGACAGCATGTGTCATGCCTTGGGTGCGGAGAAGGTGAGGGCAGAGGATGGTGGGGATGATGGATGGGAATCTGTGGGTGAGCTGGCCTCCGGAGAAGGGTTGTTGTGAAATTGGGCGTGCCTGGAGGGGCCCTTGGGGTGCGTGGTTGAGCAGGTGGAGGCACGTTGCTAGCAGTGCCAGCTTTCCGCCTCTTGAGAAGTTCTGACCAAGGGTGCGAGGTGGGTGGTCAGAGATAGCAACAAAAAGAAAGCGACGGACCGAGTTCATCGCCACCTAAGAGACACTTTCAGTTGCGGGTTTCCGATGACCCTCGACACACGGGCCTGCCATCCCACGCTTGGTATAACGCTGGCAGGGGCATGTCAGTTGCCTTTGGCCATTGATGTAGTTTAGTGAATATGGTCACTGATGGAGCGCAGCAACGAGCCGGTTTGTGTTCGGAGGTCGGAACCTAGGGGGTAGATAAGTGACGAATAAAAAAAACTGCGTCGTTGACCTACCATCCTTGGTATGGCAAACAGGGATGTGGAGCCCTTCTGGAGTCCATAGCTCCTTGCCATTTAAGTCATCATTGATGGTCTTGTTTGTGTGAAAATGAGCGGGCCTGGGGCACATCACGGCAAGATAAAATCGCACATTGGAGCACTCCTCTCCGTCTCATACCCATCCTGCTCGAACATGCCTAAACAGTAAGCAAAGGCGTGGCGAGTTCGACACAGGTAGAAGCTGTTTTTGGCCGAACGTCGTGGGTAGGTGAGGAAGCGCTTGATGCTGATGAGAGATGGCAGGGTACGGTGTAGGGGATAGGCGCCTGTGCGCCTTCGTAGTTGGGTGCTTGGAAGGTGGGAGTGGCGGATCTAAAACGCCGGACGAAGACGTAGTTGCTCTTGATAAGGAACACAAGGTTGAAACTGATGCTGACTGAGTGTCCGTATTACGAGGGCGAGGGGAATGGAGGAGCAAATGCATTGAATTTCATTAAAAAGAGGGGATACATATAAGTACTAAATTTGGCATTTGCCGGACGAAGCTGGACGTTGCCGAGCATCGTCACTCATTGTCGGAAAAGATATTCTATTAATTGATATCAACTGAGGTCGACTGGGGCTCATGCTGCCCAACAGAAGGGGAGAAACATGGACCTGGCTGTCATCTACAGAAGCTGGTAAATCCCAAGCTTGGTCAGTGGTGCTGGCGCCAGCAGCAAGCTATGAATTATCAAAAGGCCACTTCAAACGCGTGATGGTCAATGAACTTGTTGACATAGAACCACTTGAACTTGTCGAGAGAATTGTCAGCTCTGTGTGTTTTTGGCAATGCTGTGTCCTCATATCCATAAACTGGTATGAGGTGGGCTGCACGCAGGATAGAGCCCAGTGCTATGACCCAAGCTTGTGGCCGATGTCCAAAGGTAGAGTGTTCCACGATCCACATCCCAGTTTTCTCATCTGGATCCTCGTTGACTGGTGAAAATTCATGGATCAGAGCACATGAGTATGTTGTTGCAAGAAAGGTGAAGGTGAATAGCAGGCGAACACGTGCCACATGGTAGCACTGGAAACCATCTGTGTCACCTGGTGGGCTGTTGTGCCGGCGGATGAAAATGCAGTCATAATGTCCAGGGCCTCCTCTCTAGTTGGGAATGGCCTGAATACGTTCGGTCTGCATCCCTCTGGTCCCACATAAGTCACTCGGTGCATGAAAGGTTGCAACTGCCGAAGAGAATGTGGTTATTGACTCCATGAAGTGTGGCAGCGCAGAAGTTGCACCAATTGGAGTTTGCGAGCCATGGTGATAAAAAAAACCAGTATTGCAATCGACCCGTTCAGAGAGAAATGTTGTAATAAGATCACGAAGGTTGGATTGATCTATGTTTCTGGATACTTCATCGACTGAAGAACAGCCTGTATAGCAAGGAGGTTATCATCACATCTCAGTACTTTGTTGATTACAAACAAATAGATTGCTTTGCCAAGCGAATAGATGGAGGTTTCCTTGGGCCCGCGATTTCTGCACTGTCCTCGGCATCCTGGCCAACGTCGTCACCTGAGTCAAATCATTATCAGTACATTCCAAGTATTGTAGTGATGGTTATTCCACACCTGTAGTCGCAGGATCTGCTTCAGTGTTTGGACTTTTTGGCAAGAATCCTTCTATGAAACGATATAAGAAATAAAGAATGTACAATCACAGGAAAAATAACCTAGCTGTGTAAGAACCCCAGAAAGACACGTCTCATTAAGCATGCCACACTGAGCAAAATCCATGCATGAGGCCGCAAGCTTATCAAGACGTTGATTCGTGAGAAGCATCTGCCCAAGTGCATTGTAGCGATTTGAGTGTTGCCAGGGCTCCTTGATGGCTTTGATGTGCTTCGACTCAGTTATAGAGGAACACAGCCCATTCGGTGCACCAAAGGACTTGATGGCTTTGATGTAATGAATGAGCGAGTGCTGCCGTGGAGGTGTTGAGTTTTCAGGCTGAACCCCAGTCTCCACAAAGATAGATCGGTACTCTTGAAACCGGTCAAGCGCGTCTTGCATTTCCTGAATGGTTTGTTGACTGTAGCTATTGCGTCGCGCGAGGTATATGAACTCAAGTAAAGCACGAAGCATGCACACCATTTCATCTGGGACGTAGCCTTCGATGGCAGGTAGATATACCTAGGATACAATTCATTAGATGACAATGAGTCAGACAGGAAACAATGTTTAAACCTTCATTAAAGCCTTTGAATCATCCCCGGTCCACTGCTTGAAGCCTCGTCCTTGAGGGAACCGGCGCAGTCCAGGAAATGGAGGAACAATCGCAATTCTAGAGTCTTATGAGAAGTATATAAGCAAGGGTAATCAATTGACATACCGCCGATCAACGTCGTCAAAAATCTTTTCCGCTTGAGTATCCCCATGCACATTGACGATGTATTGTTGAATCCAGGTCACGAGATGATCCTTGAATGCCCCTTTGATTAGCTGATGCAGAAGATCAGGGGCAACAAGTTCGTAGATATCCGCGCAAGGAAAGTCCTCTGAAAATGGCTAGCAGATGAATAAGTAAAGTTGCATCGCAGACTCAGGGTTGGGGTTCTTACAACGATATCACCAATGAGGCCATACTCGTCCCACAATTCTCCCCGTTGCAGCTCCTCAAGCAGCATGACGGTGTGCCGTAGACGTCGAAGACCATGACCGTCTCCACCAAGATCAGCGGGGGGTGCTGTACACCTAGCGCTTCATCAATACAACTGAACTTGAAGTTTACTTAGATAAACCATACTTTGGACACCAGCCTTGAACAGTACCACAAAGCAGGCATTGTTCAGGATAGTCGGCAATATATGGGCCAATCCCATATATGACTCGGCGGTAATGACCATCGGCACAACGCGTGACCTCTGGTTTTGACATCAGGGGCTGGAGTGGTTGAAATATCTTTGCGAGCGTGGTATGAAATAGTTGTTGGCGAAACTTCCGGAATTTGGGACAGTTTGCGTCTTGCTTCTCTGCTAAAAACCCGGGATGGTTACTAGAAATGACGAGGAATTTGAATCGGAAATGGAAACTCACATTTAGGGATAGCATGGAAACCGAGTAGTACAACGCCATTTCGGTGAGCTCGCCGTGTGTTATTATGAATATTGCCAATAGAAATATAAATGGGCCAATATTCGTTATTTCCCGTCGCAACTGAGACAGTGGTCTTATCGCTGCCAAGGATGATGGGTACGAACATCGCGCCGTGAGTTTCTTCGTCGTCGCTGATTTCATCCTACTTAGATTTCAGGGAGGAGGATCGCACAATGAACAGATAACATACCGCTTGTTTCCAGGCCCAGTTGCCTGACATAAAATTAGAGTACCTACGGTTGCCCCCCTCAAAATCGCGGTATGGCACATAATCGAATTCAGTCGCAAAATCGGGATTAGAGATAAGATTGTGGAGAAGTTTCCGAGGGTCGCGATACCAGATTTCGTATTCGGCAGTCATCCATGTGGGTACGGAGTCATTAGGGAGCTTTCCATCATACTTCAGGCAAAAGGAATCCCAGGCAACATCCCCCACCTTTGTCAAATCGATGGCGCGGTATAGGTCTTTGTAGCTGCCAAAGGGTGGTGCAGTATCATGTGGGGCAAGACTTGCCGCCCAAAGACCGAGAAGAGTATCGATATCCCCCGCAGACATTTGATTCCGGCAGTACAGGAAGTTGGCAAGCTCGAATTCGACACGGTCGTGATATGGACTCCAATCATCAGGTCCCAAGTCTGTTTCCAGTGGAGGAGGAGGAGTTCCTTCATCCAAATCAATACCAAACTCGTTGCAAATATCACCTATGACAGTGAGACGGTGGACAGAAGTAGATAAACGAGAATATACCTGTCAGAAATGGGTGGTATTCACAATGTAAAGGAGATTGTGAGCTTTGATCCGACGCTCTGGGTGGGGAATTGACAGGATCATCGGGTTGCGCTCCTCCATCTCCATCGGTGACCATGGAGCCATAAGGCGCAGAGCCATCCAGATCAACGCTAGTATTTGAATCGTCCCACCATTCCAATGGTTCAACTAACTGTGGGGATGCCCCGACGTTCGGCTCATGATAAGAAACATCGCTTTCATTCGGGTCACTGAGCGAAGATATTTACAAATTATGTTAGAATGTAAAAAACAAACCCGTACAGTAACCAAGGATTCGGCTCATCATAAATGACTTCGTCTTCAGAGTCCCTGGATCATAGCCAAATTAGATTTACATCATATTGAAGGCTCAGCAGACTCACGAGGGTGATAGCCATGGATTTGGTTCTTCATAGGAAGATACACTTGAAGATCGTCTGAGTACCTGAATTAGCTTGGCCATCGTGTGAAATGAGGACTTGAACATACAACGATGTATCGCAGTATTGCCAAATGTGAGGATCTTCCCCTCCCTCAGGCTCTTCTTCGGCGGCTGTTTCATCAGTCGTAGCCACAGGCGGCAGTAGCGGCAGCAGCGGCAATGGGTGGATACACGTTGTGTGACAGCGAAGGCCCGTAATATTCAAAAAGATACGATCACAGCCTGGATAGGGACAGGAAAGATAACCAGAGGATTCCGGCAGAGAATTGTTGATGCATAGATTCTGAGTTTGCACCGGCATGAGGGACGGGCTTTGCACACGTAAGTAGGTGCGTGGACTTGGAATTCTGACGGCGCGACTTGTAAGCACTTGCCCCTCCCTCTGACACGTCACAATGGCCGAAACACGTTCCACACGTTCCACACGTTCTACACGCAATTCTCATCCCAGTCTTGTCCAGAAGGATCTGGAAAAGCAGGTTAACCAGGACAGGAGAGTTACACGCAAAGGACCTGCACTCACGAAGGAAGAGAAGGCAGCCGAGGCAGCTCAGGCTAAGGCTCAGTCGGTGAAAAAAATTGCGGCCCTCGAAAGGACGATAGCTGCAGAGGACACCATAGACACGCCACAGCCGCAACGAGGAAAGAGGAAGGCCGTACGGCCCTGACAAGCTGTTCAGGAGCCAGAAGCACCTGACACAGAGTGCCCCACGCCCCGCCCCGACACCGACACGAATACTGAGGCATCTGATGGCGAGCAAGAGACACCTAAAGCAAAGAAAACGACGATGGAAAATGTCGCCTTTCGAAAGGCGGTAAAGGAAGTCGAAGTTGAGTCCACTGATACCGAGGACCCACAACCGAAACCGAAACCGACAGCGAGGAAGGCGAAAGGGCAGCCAAGGCCAAGGCCAAAGCCAAGGCCTTTGCATCGCAATGAAACAATGCTGTTGGTGTCTGAAGCCGAACCAACTGAGGACCGTATGCCAGTGGACTCAGACGTTTCCTACGAGGTTCCCTGTACTCCATTGAAAGCACACAAGCGGTCCAAAAAACAAGGAGAGGTTGGTCAATCTTGTCAACTCTTTGCTGTAACTAACAATGCAACTATAGGACGAAAGTCTAACCGAGCTGCTAAGGAAAAAAACGAAGGTCAACACAGATAAAATCTCCGCCAAAGATTGATCATACTTAAGTCAAATCTTGATGACAGGCCACAAAGGATGTTGGGTTTCAAGAGACGAAGGAGCGGGGTGAAGATGTCGACATGGTAAGCATGGACGTTCTAAGAAAAGGAACCAAGACTGATCCTTGGTGACAAAAGGACGAAACTCCGACATCTGAGCGAAACGTGAGAGATGAAGATGGAGGAAAAGGAAAATTGAAACCGAAACTGAAACCGATGGTAAGGGACTTCCCAGTATGCAAGGTCCTTCACGTAACGAATGTTACAGGCACGCGCGTCCCTGCAGAGGAACGCTACAATGACAAAGGTTGGCATGCCAGTGGGACTCCAAACGGTAAGGCTGACCTAACATGTGGCGAACATTTTTGACCTTGTCAGAAGAACAAAGGCACAGGGAATCAGGGTACTGATGACGACGATGACTCTGAACTCACAGTAAGCACTATTCTCCCTAATCATCTGCTCTCAACAGTGTCAACATTCCCTGGCAGGAGGACAACGACATTGAAGAAGCTCGAGAGGAGAACCCAGATCAGCGAAAGGTAGGGGGAAGGCGCCTGCTGGACCGTGACGATTATCTGACTGCCTTTAAATAATCAGAAGCAATATTGCGTAGCTGATGGGGTCACGCGTAAGATGCTTACCAATGTCACCACCTCGGAACGTCCAGAACCCTCGGCCATCTCAACCAAGGCCGTGCAACGAAGGTACGGCATCTAGCGCTGTCAACCATGCTCCAGCTTAATCCTGTGACGCTTTACTTCCACACTCTCAGTAACAAGGACAACCACAATTCCACCAGAACCTGGGCTACAAAAACATTCCGAGATGCTCGGGATGCCCCCAGCAAAGACGATCGCCTGGGTTTTGTCTCCTCCCCAGCTGGCTGCTCTCAGCGCACGGTATCCTCTAAAGGTTCAACATTGTCAAGGCGGTCTGCTCTCTCGGCCAATGTAGCTACGGTCAAGGTTGCAAATGGTGGTGAAGACGATGACGTTGCCATGGGCCTATCGGATCGGGATGAGATGGCTTGCGCGGAACGTGATGAGGCCCATAGCAGCCCAGTCAAGCCACCCAAAGCTCGCGCCACGACCAAGGTAAGTTTGATGGTATTTGATTGCTACAGTTTCTTATCCACCATAGTTGCTTGTTACTACTAAGTCTGGGCGCAGCCGTGCACCCAAGAATGACGCATTGCCAGAAGGGGTATGGGTAGGAAACGCGTGGCGTCAACTATATATTCCGACTTTGCATCAATGGGCAAGCTGCTGTGGCGACGCATTTAGACTTGATCAATCATTCCACCATGCTATTCTCGACATATCTCAAGCAATCTACGCAGATGGCGTTGATCTTAGTGATGGTTCCGGCGATGGGAGTACCATCAAATCAGACGTTTTGAGACTGGTAAGGAGTCTCCTCATCAATTTTTGCTTTACTATGATGCTTTCTAGATCTCACAACGCATACAAGAGTGGCGAGGTGGCTTTGCCTCAGCCGCAATTGCAACCATCACGGCTTTTTTCGAAGATGCGGACCATGCCAAGGAGTATGACACAGACGAAGCACGTCAGGAGTTTGCGGCGTATCAACTGGATCACCACCGCTTCGTGTATAATGATGCGGTGGGTGCAGATCCGAAGGTACGTTGTATGACACACGCAAAACATTGACTTATTTGAGTTAGGCCTTCCGTGGGATATTCTTGGGCCCGTTCCTTGCCCCTGTTTTCGCCGTATATTTTACTTCCATCATTGGAGCATGCGAAGTGCATGGCCTCTATCCTGACAATGTCGTTCCGTACCCTTGTGCTGCTCTCACAGTTGCAGCAGCTGCGGTAGGTGTATGTTGTACGACCTTCAGGATTGACTTTTAATGGTGGAAGCAGGTCGAACAGACACTTACACTCTGGAAGGATGGTAACATTACCATCGACCGTATCGCGCAATGCAGGGCCACAGGGGCTAAAGCTCTCAAACTTCAGGAGGTCAAGAATAAGAGGACGGGCAAAACCTCGACTCGTGGTCTCGACTTTAGCGACCAGAACTGGGGTGACGCCACTCGCTGGTGGATGCAGAATATCAAGGCAACGAAGCAACAAAATCTACAAGCGATCCTGGATGACGCTCGAGGAGTCGCAAACCTTTCACGATCGGCGGGGGCAGCAAGCACGTCCAGTTCCTCTTCCCAGTATAACCTGGTGCAGCGCCCGCTCCTCCCTCAAAATGATGATTGAAATTTGATGTCGCCACCGTGAGTCAGAGAGAGATTGGTGACTTAGACTTCTGAATTCTGACTTTCCATCAGGTGCTAAGTTCTTATGTCGTCTTGTTGTGCTTTGTTGGACATGAATGTATATATGTCTTGATGTTCTTACCCACTGCCCCCCGTACTTAGTCATTTGTGGTGTTGTCTGATAATACAAATGACTTTCTTGCGCGTTCTTTTTTTTGAACTTAGAAATCTCTTGCGTGTCTTGTTTCGACTTAGACAGTCTTAATTGGTTCCTAAATGCCTGGATAACCCAGCTGAATCTTTCTCTGATACTCTTAATAAGTCGAAAAAAGGCCTGATAAGACGCATACAGATAAGCTAAAGAATAATCTCAGACGCAACAGGCTTAGATTCCATTAAGTAACATTAAGACAGATCAGAAAGGTGCCTCTTCTTAACTGCGTCTTAGTCGTAAATTAAGACAAGTTAAGAAAAAATAAGACCGTTGACGTTTTCCTGATGCAGAGGTTCGGGTTTCAGCTGTCACCCCCAGCTGATCATCCTCTGGTCCACCGGATGTTGGACGACCTTGTACCCTCACCAACGGCCGATTTCTCTAATCCTCCCCCACCTATTGCACAAGGAGCTGAAACTGGTGGCAGCAGAGTACCGATTGACCCCACTCTGCTCTTAGAGAGCCAATCCCAGTTGCAACGCCGCCCACCTCCAGTTCTCCGCCACTCCTCATCGTTACAGGTGCCCCAGAGGCAACACCGTGTGCCAATTCCATCAGATCGAGACCCTGCGCCGCTGCCACTGACCCAACACCCTTTTATTAGCAATAGACCCAAAGGTCAAGTTACTGTTCCCGACATTGATGGGAGTGACTCGGACAGCAGTGGAGACTCGGACCATAACGAGGATGATGAAGTAGATGGGTTTGGGGTTGAGTATGAAGCTGACGGCTGTTATTCCTCTGATGATGAAGACAAGCATGGTAACAGCCAAGGGCAGGGGAACTGCGGCCTCGATGACGGTGAATATCAAGACCTGAGTGTCGATTACACTCAACAAGACCCTTTACTTCGTGCGTGTCATTTTGCGAGACCAGTCCC
>QFDX01006317.1:36387-51453 GCA_003315875.1 Lactifluus piperatus | reverse complement strand
CTCATGGAGCTGATCATGAACTAGTTGAACCTGAGTTCGTGTCAGAAGGTCCGGCGAAGTGGACTCGGAAGAAAAAGACATACCGTACGTCCAACTTCATGAGCGACTACTACCTATCTGAACCACAATACAGACCATAAGGCACAAAATACATCACGAATGGATACGACACAAAATGTCGAAACCGATGCCGAGGTATATACAGTCTGAGTTATCAATTTTATTCGCTGATATATTTTACAGGATGGTCCTTATGATGTTGTTGGAAGATACCAGCAACGAAACCGAGCACCCAAACCCCCTGATCCAAAGCGACTTGAATGGATCCGTTCTCAAGAAGGCCACAATGCGTCAGTGGAGACTGATGTAGAAGACCCAGGTTCGAATTCCGAAGAGCCTACAGATCGTTCTAGGGCCCAGCGTCACTCGCGGACATGTTACACCAGAGGCACAGACGACCCCAAAAAGCTAAGCTTTTACCCAGCGGGGTGGCGTGACGTCTTAGAGAGAGCGCAGAGACTGTGGCGGCCTTGGATGGTGTTAGAATGTGGTTTTCCGGATAGAGAGAACAAAGCGCATTTGAGCATGGCCATGGAGTGCATTTTCAATGCCTTATCAGCGCACCAGGAAGATGGGTTTCAAGTTGAGCCTGGTAAGACTATGTCCGAGTCACCTTGACCGCGTTTAATCTAACATCTTATTGTAGGGTACTGGGAGGAGTATCAAGAAGATATGCATGACTATGTATGCCTTGTTTACTATTTTAGTCCTCGTACTGTGTTCTAACTTCTAACTATTGAGATTTTCGCTGACCGTTCCATGTTCCGTGGGATAATCAAAAACAAGGCTGGCGACATAGTTCGACTCCTATATGACTTTTACCCCAAGGAGATGTTTGAAAACCAACAAGGACAAGTGGACTATATCGCGGCAGCCATCAGAAAGCTCCTCCATGAAGGAAATTTCCTTAATGGTGGGCGTGATGGACAGGTGCGTCCTTTGATTATAATGTAACAACGACATTAATGCAGCAGTATCCTAGGGTCACACGAACAACTTGACCCATCCCGCCATCAAGGAACTCTCAATTTTTATTTATAACCTCATCGCGCACTCACTCCCAACGGAGTTTGAGAATGAGGTTCCATGCAGAATTGTAGCCCTGGCTGCAGCTGCTGTACGTCACTCTGCTGAAGAGCATAGCCAAACACTGACACATTAAATTCTAGATCAGATGCTGCCTCGAAGCATGGGATCTGGGCTGGTTTAAGAAGAAGGACTTCACCGCGGGGGATTATAGCCCCACGTATACTGCTGTTCTAACACTAATTGAACAGCTGAAACAAAACCCTTATCATTGGGCGAAGTTCACTGCTGCACGACGCGCTTGGGCAGAGGAAGCTAGGTAAGTCATTATCATATTCTTTATAGCTGTTACTGATGTTTGTGAAAAGGTTCCAGGCTTGCCCGAATGAAGGCGTCGGAGCGATGGACATGAAAATATGTCTCGATTGATCTTGCGTCGGAATGTGATTTACAGTAAATGTATAGAATATCATAGTAGTAGCGAATTTGAATAGCATTATGTGTTACTGTTCCAATGTTCCCAAAAAGGCAAGTTTAGGCAAACCAATGAGTGGCAAGGAACTGCGAAGCAAGGGTTGCAATGACTCGCGAATGGGATCTATATGGACTTGGGCTCACTATGTGAGCATATGTAGTGCCATGTAGCACTCCATAGTTTGTCGCATGGACTTTGTAGCTCCATAAATGCTAGGACCTATGCTATGACAACTATGAGTGCTATGAGTGCTATGGATTACTATATAGAGCCTCAGAGCAACTTCCCGTTTTGCTGATGTACCCCCAAGCCCAGTGTTTGTTAGTAGACATAGTAGAATTAAGGATATGCTGTAGTAACTATATGCTTGCATACGAGCCTCGATCACTATTTCCAAAAAAGGTCTGACCCTCGCCTGACCCTTGACTAAGTCAGGTCAGTTGACGTGACCCCTTTGACGCGATGGCTCTGACCCCGGGTCACGCTGACCTGTACAACACTGGCTAAAGTAGCCACATTATCCACGTATGCACGCGAAACGTCGGCGGATAAATATATGCCAAAAGAAGGCCTCGAGATGAAGACACGAATTCCCACGGGCTCTATTCCTTCATCCACGGCTTCGAAGAAAACCTTTTCTATCTCAAAGTCAACCTTGAATACCTCTGTGGATACATCCACTCATCAGAAGGCACTTCAGAATAGTTATTACGCACTCATCAATTATTGGAAATCCACCCCAGACAGTGAGGCAAACCCATCCAAGCCTTTGTGCAGCTTTCATCCTGAACCTGTCCTCCGGAGCAGACGTCAACATGTTGACAGACCGTATTCCATCGGCACTCAGTACACATCGCTTCTGCTTTAATAATTTACGTTCCATGCTGACTGTGGCTCCTAACTGTTTCAGGACAAGGCAGAATTTTAGGTGTCCAGCACTGGAAGCTCCATGAGTTCCTTGCCCCTCCGGATCCGTCTACAAACCACAAGGTGGCATGTGACGTTCACCACGATAAGACAAGCACCTGGTTCACTGCAGACAATGGATTCAATGAATGGAAACAGAATGGCTCCCTGATCTGGATATATGGAAAACGTAAGACTTCCTCTATATTTTTTCCGCTTGCCAGAGCTAATCTCTTCTCCTAGCGGGCTCAGGAAAGACCGTACTTTGGTGGGTGATTTCCCGGACCGTCCAAACACTATATTTACCATATGTGTGCTTCAAGTTCTGCGATCATCGAGCATTTGATGCGATTGCGTGTGACTAACACTGAATCAGCCTGTGTTACCTATTTTTATGTTGACTTCCGAGACCAAGCCAAGAAATCAATCCGTGGTTTATTGTCCTCTATACTGGCTCAGTTGGTCACGCAATCCAAACCCTACCGTGATATCCTCTCTCGCTTGTACTCGAAATATGCGGACACAGGTTGGCGGTGCGAAAATTATGCACTCCGGAATTGCTTGAAGGATATGCTTGCACTCCCAGGACAACCGCCAGTATACATTATCCTCGACGCGCTGGACGAATTTCCAGCCTCCGGCATGCCATCACCTCGGGAAACTGTGCTAGGGCTTATACAGGAGTTATTGGACCTGCAACTACATAATCTGCGCATCTGCGCAGCAAGTAGACCTGAAGTATATATCAATTCTCCCCTTGAACGAACATCATTTCGTCATGTATCTCTTGATACACGAAGGGAACATGCAAACGACATTGCTACATATATCCGCTCAATCTGCGAATCAGATTCGATGATGAAACACTGGGAGTACCATGTCCGAGAACGAGTCGTTGATACGCTGATCAGGAAAGACAACGGAATGTAAGCAGTTATCGCTCTCAGTTCCGTTCCAGAAGATGCTTAGGTGACTACCTAGATTTCGGTTGGTCTGTTTCCAGTTGGCTAGACTACGATTCTGTCCCCAAGAGGGCATTGGGCCCAAGCTCGAGGCACTCCCAACGACGTTGGATGAAGTATATGAACGCATCTTGGATGACATCGAAGAGACAAATTGGGAACTTGTATACAACTTGTTTCGATGTTTAACCATCTCCATTCGCCCATTGAACATTCAGGAGCTCGCCGAGGTTCTTCTGTTCGACTTTGACATGCAAGAGTTATCCAAGGTCCCGATGCTTATCGCACCTCTGCGCCAGAGAAACTCAATAGAATCCTCATTAACAATTTGCTCCAATTTAATTATTGTTGATGGCACCTCCCCTGCCCAAGTTATCCAGTTGGCACACTATTCAGTTCTCGAGTTTCTAACCTCTGAAAAGCTTGAAAACTCAAGAAAAGGGATTTCCCGAAATCATATCTCTCTCAGGACAGCACACACCTTCCTCGCACAAACCTGTCTTGATCTTCTGCTCCAATTGGACCTCACGAATGTCAAGGATTTTCAGCTTGCAGAGTATGCTGCCGCATACTGGGTTACCCATACTCGGTCCGGTGATGAGACGCTCCGGATACAAAACGCAATAAAACGTCTCTTCGATCCACGCAAGCATCACTTTTCCACTTGGATCAGGATATGTGATTTAGGTTCACCACCAATTGCCGAGACTTTAGAGATGAAACGCCGACCCACCGCTGGCCCCTTGTACTACGCAGCGCAATTTGGCTTGCTCCACCCAACAGAGTACCTTGCTACTACGTACCCCGATGCGGTGAACGCTGTAGGAGGCGAATTCGGGACGGCATTGCAAGCAGCATCGGCCTGTGGACATCTTGACATTGTATCACTCCTACTTAAGCACCACGCGGACATCAACGTTGCTAGAGGCCGATACAGTGACGCTATGGAGGCGGCGGCAGCGGAAGGACATCTCGAGATTGTGCAACACCTGTCTGAGCATAGCACACCTGTAGATGCCCGAGCTGGACAGTATGGAAGAGCCCTGCGGGCTGCCGCCGCGAATGGACATCTCGACATTGTGCAAAGCATTTTGGAGTGTGGCTCGGATCTCGGTCCTCACGATCATAATGCCCCAAGTCCACTGCACGAGGCAGCAAAGAACGGACATCTCGGTATTGTGCAATGCCTACTCGAACGTGGCGCAGACGTCAATGTTGTCGCCGAACATGAGGGTAGTCCCCTGTATACAGCAACAATGAATGGACATCTCGAGATCGTTCGGTACCTACTCAAATGTGACCCGGATGTCAACGCTCGCGGTCATTATACTGCGACTGCCCTACTCATGGCAGCAAAGAATGGATATCTCGACATTGTACAATGCCTACTCGAACGTGGCGCAGATGTCAACGTTGTTGACGATCATGAGGGTAGTCCCCTGTATGCAGCAACAAAGAATGGACATCTCGAAATCGTTCGATTCATACTCAAATGTAACCCGGATGTCAACGCTCGTGGTCGTTATACTCCGTCTACCCTACTCATGGCAGCAAAGAATGGATATCTCGACATTGTGGAATGCCTACTCGAACGTGGCGCGGATGTCAATGTTGTCGCCCATCATGAGGGTAGTGCCCTGTATACAGCAACAAAGAATGGATATCTTGAAATCGTTCGATGCATCCTCAAATGTGACCCGGACGTCAACGCTCGTGGTCGTTATACTCCGTCTACCCTACTCATGGCAGCAAAGAATGGATATCTCGACATTGTACAATGCCTACTCGAACGTGGCGCAGATGTCAACTTTGTTGATAATCATGAGGGCTGTCCCCTGTATGCAGCAACAAAATATGGACATCTCGATGTCGTTCGATGCATACTCAGATGTAACCCGGATGTCAACGCTCGTGGTCGTTATACTCCGTCTACCCTACTCATGGCAGCAAAGAATGGATATCTCGACATTGTGGAATGCCTACTCGAACGTGGTGCAGATGTCAACGTTGTTGACGATCATGAAGGAAGTCCCTTGTATGCAGCAACAAAGAATGGACATCTCGATGTCGTTCGATGCCTACTCAAATGTAACCCGGATGTCAACGCTCGTGGTCGTTATACTGCGACTGCCCTACTCATGGCTGCAACAAACGGATATCTCGACATTGTGGAGTGCCTACTCGAACGTGGCGCAGATGTCAACGTTGTTGACGATCATGAGGGAAGTCCCTTGTATGCAGCAACAAAGAATGGACATCTCGATACCGTTCGATTCATACTCAAATGTAACCCGGATGTCAACGCTCGTGGTCGTTATACTCCGACTACCCTACTCATGGCAGCAAAGAATGGATATCTCGACATCGTGCAATGCCTACTCGAACGTGGCGCAGATGACAATGTTGTCGCCGATAATGAGGGTCGTCCCCTGTATGCCGAGCACCCTGTCCGTGGCAATAGAGCATGGATATCCCGACATTGTGCAAACCCTACGCGAACGTGGTACAGATATCAATTCTAGCGGCGGATTGCACGGAATTTCTTTACGAGCAAGCGTCTGCTATGAGGGATGACGATAGTGCCATGGCTATTAGTCCATGACGCGAAACGAATATAAGTGTGTAATATGTGATAACTTGACGTAGTTACTCTCTTTGACAGCATTGTCTGCAGGAACTCGGCACTCTGCAATGTCGAGCAGTAGAGACAATAAATCTGGTATTGATGGGCATCCCGTACAAGAAAACCGTGAAACAAGGAAGCAGAGAGCCAATAGTAGGCGATGATTGGGAATCGGATCAATTGTCATCAAGTAGGAATTAAAACGGACGCCCAGTTCCGATATCGGAACCACGTCACCTGTATTTAGCTTAGTACTCTCGGTCTCAAGTCATGCTCTCTTCGACCCCCCAAGGGCTACGCCACTCAGCGATAACCCTGCTTGGGGAACCCGCCATCTTCGAATATTGAGTATATAGGTCACAAGCTGTAGAGACAGTTGTCCCGAACTGAGAAGTTGCACCAGGGATGAGGTATGGTCGGTTTGGGAAGCGACGCTGCAGGATAACACATGTCACCCTTCAATTCGTTAGCTAGCTACGAGAGAGCCGTCCTGGGTCCTGCCTTCATAACTCCAATTGTAGCATGGAATTGCAAATACTCTGTCATGAAGGCCCGGCATGAGGGTCTGAGCCACCTGACTAAAGACAATCACGAAAGGAGAGAGAGTCTTTTAAGTCAGATTCCGCGCGCGCACAGAACAGAAGTCCGAATACCTATTCCCACTAGTCCGCTAGTAGTTTGCATGCATTTAGGACAATGAAATCCCTGTGTTCAGCCTTTAGCTATCCTATAATGCTGTCGGCCTTTGCACAAAGACACACACACTGTCCCAGCAACCACGCGGAGACACAAACCTGCTTTATCCGGCGATGACGTCATTGACAGTGTCTTGCGATCCTGGAAACAGTGCCCGAGTTGGTGCACTGGCAGAATGTGGGGGGTGGCAACAGATGGACTGATTAACAAGTACTATCTCTGGCTTTGTGTCGCCCTAGGTGCCCCAAGCTGGCGGGGAGCTGGCGGGGAGAGGGCTAATTCATCAGCAAAACGGCAAAATAATTTCCGGGTTTTCAATGGTTTTCATTGGTTACCAAGTTTCCGGACACCTCAAAACTGGAAACCAGGGAAACCTTATTAGTGTGTTGATTTTCAACCATCACATGACTAGCGCATACAACCACAAACAAAAATGAGGGCATTTGTCAGCAGTGGCCCAATCGTGTCGCTGACTCTAATACAATAGGTACCCTATTATGTAATTGTAAATAATTTATAGTTACTGTACATAGTATTCGTGGTTTCCATAGGTTTCCCAGGTTTCTGGACATTGTCAATTTAATGGGTTTCTGGAAAATGGGACATAGGTTTCCATATGTCCAGGTTTCCAGGGTTTCTGCTGGTTTTTGGTGGTTTCTCAGGTTGAGCAACCACTGGCACCGAAACTAATTTACATAATTACTGATGCTTATCAATTTCGTCATGACGCAGAGTATAGTAATAAGCCGCTATGACACAATATTGGCGCTGAAAGGCACATGGGAGCAACAGCACATCCCAGTCCGTCGCCTTTGAATAATGCTTATAAAAGAAACTCTTGATTCATGAGACTATCCGCAGCACAGCTAGACGTATCAATCACGCGAACGAGGAATCCCCGACTGAGAAAGTGAAAAAGGCAAGGTCGGGTTTCAAGGAGCAGAATAAAATTACGTTCGATATGATATCAATGGCCCCAAGGAAGCACGATTCCTGTCACTGATCCATCCGCCTGCACAAGGAAGCGAGCAACGATCCACCATCACACGAAAATATATTTACGATTGCGAGCCTTCTTGAAAACAGTGCATGCTCGCAAGACATTGCCGTCTGCAACTGGCATGAACTGAAAGGTGTGAAGGCGACTGAGGCCATCGGTATAAGATCTAGAACAGGTCCTGCTCATACCGACATCGACTTCTAATCAATCCGCGTGAGAATAACTTCATCGACGCTTTACTTTGCAGTCTTCGCTAATTACTCTCTGTATGGAGGTGCGACGAACGCAGGTATCATTCGTGGGAGTATTTATCTCAATATGCTCTCCAGAACGTATCGTCTGGTGCTGCGCAAGTCACCCACTTCCTTGCGCACGGCGGTCCTGAGAGAAAGGACAAAGCAAGGTTGACGTGATGACCCGACCGAAAATAGCAAGATGAGCCTTAGTCAACCGTGCAAGCTGACCTCTTCTCATCGTAGCGGGCTCAGGAAAGACTATACTTTGGTGGGTGATTCCTTAGACCCATTCATATGTCTCATTTACCATATATTTACTCAAGTTCTGCAATCATCGAGCATTTGATGTCGTTGCGTGAAACTGAATCGGCCCGTGTTGCCTATTTTTATTTCGACTTCCGAGACCAAGCCAAACAATCAATCCGTGGTTTATTATCCCCTCTACTGGTTCAGCTATCTGCGCAATCCAATCTCTACGATCCCATTCTCTCTCGCTTGTACGATGACGATCGGATCACAACTTGGCAGTGCGGAGAGTATCTTCTCAGGCAATGCTTGAAGGACATGCTCACACTCCCAAATCAACCACCAGTATACATTATCCTCGACGCACTGGACGAATGTCCCGTCTCCGGCATACCATCACCTCGCAAATACGTCCTAAGGCTCATAAAGGAGCTGGTCGACCTGCAGATACGTAATTTGCGCATCTGCGCAACAAGTCGACCTGATATACGCATCGATGGTGACCTCGAACCACCATCGTTTCGTCTTCATACACGAAGGGAACATATGAACGACATTGCTCTATATATCCGCTCAACCTGCGAATCGGACTCGATGATGAAAAACTGGGAAGACAATGTCAGGGAACTAGTGATTGATACACTGATCAAAAGAAATAACGGAATGTTAGTCATCATCGCTGTCAACGACCATTCCAAAAGTTGCTTACGTTGCTATCTAGATTTTTATGGGTCTGTTTCCAGCTGGCTAATCTGCGATCCCGTCACCAAGAGAGCGTCGGGCCCACGCTTGAGGCACTCCCAGGGACGTTGGATGATATATACGAACGCATCTTGGGTGATATAGAACAATCCAAGTGGGAACTAATCTATCACTTGTTTCGTTCTTTGGCTGTCTCCGTTTGCCCATTGGATGTTCAGAAACTCGCAGAGGTCCTCGTGTACGTCTTTGACGTAGAAGAGGTATCCGACATCCTGACGTTTGTGGCGGCACAGCAGCGGATGAGAGACGCAATAATAGCATCACTACCGATTTGTTCCCACTTAATATCTGTTGATAACACCTCCCACGCACAAGTCATCCAATTGGCACACCATTCCGTTCACGAATTCTGGCAAACTCAAGTAAAACAGGTTCGCGGTATCATATCTCGTTAAGGACAGCACACACCTTCCTATCACAAACCCGCCTTGGTCTTCTGCTACAATTGGACCACAAAATAGTGCTCATTGCTTTCATCTCGCGGAGTATGCTGCCACGCACTGGCTCACCCATACTCAATCCGGTGACGAAACACCCCGGATAAGGAGCGCAATAAAGCGTCTATTCGACCCACGCAAGCATCACTTTTTTATGTGGATCAAGATACATGATTTGGATGCTATGCCAATTCCTTGGGTTTCTAAGATGCTCTCTCGACGCCCAGCTGGCCCCCTGTACTACGTGGCGCGATGTGGGCTAGTCCAGTTGACTGAGTACCTTGCCGTTACGTACCCCGATGCCGTAAACGATATCGGGGTGAATTTGGGATGGCACTGCAAGCAGCATCAGCTGATGGACACCTTGACGTTGTATCACTCCTAATTAAACACAACGCGGACACCAAAGGAAGGATCTCGAAGGTCGTCGGTATGGATCTGCGCTGCTGGTGGCAGTCGAGAATGGGCATCCCGAGAATGTGCGATGTCTACTCGAATCTGATCCCGACCCTTACGATCATTACGGTTCCCGTGGAAGACCCCTGTATGCGGCAGCAGTAAATGGATACGTGGACGTTGTGCGATGCCTACTCAAAGGTTGCCCACATTCGGATGTCGACGGTGAGGGTGACAATCTTGGAATGGCCCTGTACTATGTTGCACAGGACGGAGATACCGACGATGTGCGATCCCTACTCAAATATGTCAAGGATATAAACGCCCAAGCCGATGGTCTTCAAAAGGGCCTTTACGCGGCAACAGAGAAAGGAAATCTCCACGTTGTGCGATCCCTACTTGAATGTGGTGCAGCTACCAATACTTACCGTTACCTTCTGGGCTTGCTTTGCCCAGGTCCATACATCTGACGTAGCCCTTATGTTCTTTCAGCTGGAGTAAAATGGAGTCCACGGATGGCACACGATGGCCTGATCAGGATACTTTGTGATCTTGCATGAACTTGAATGTCAGGAGATAATGACAAGCGTAGCACGCGCGCCGCTTTCTGGGAGCGCGTTATCTGCACGTGATCGGCTGAATCCGTAATCGAAAGAAGGTTCAAGTCATGTGCTCTGATCTGATTAAGGGCACTTACGGTACAGCATCTCATAATCGGTCATTGCCGCGGCACCTGATGTAAGCAAGTCCACAATATCTGTTACTTGTTAACTTGTAGTATGATTGATTCTTGATTCAATAATCAACTGGAGAGCAATTGTTTGTGACCTGGTGCTCCCCGTTGGCCAGATACGGACTGAATCATTGTGATTGTAAACAAACACACGAAGATATAGTATCGGTGATGCGATTCACTTACAGTGCCACGTGGCTGAGGCGGTGCACTTGTCGATGGTCAATGCATTGAGCCGCGTACTAGGATATGCCTTAGTCTTTCCCTTCGTACTTCTCCATCCTAACACCGATGGACTATGACATTTTCCGTGACGAGCTTGGGATGAAGTATCCTGCTCTGGGGCATGCTCTATGGGAGCCTAGCCCAGGGGGACTTTATGGCTCAGTGGAAGTCGGCGACGTTGGTTTCATTCGCGAAGGCAAATTCCACCGCCTTTTCAACGTTCTACTCCCTGCAGACCATCCTTCCCAAAATTTCGGTGTTCCCGAATACCACCAGCCACTAGAACTCAATATACAACCGCATATTTTCATGACCACACTCAGTCAAAATGACTTTCGCTCCAGGGGTGTCAAAGTTGAGTCCGGTGGACTTGGAATACACGCATTGGGGTAATTCGGGTCACTTCTCGGGAACTTATTGTTACTGACATTTTGTCAGGCCAGAACCTGCACAAGTCACATTCTCATGCTCTAGGAAGCAAGGCGCAGTCTCATCTCTTCCCGTGCCAGCCCAACGCGCGGACACCATCGCCCTTGGAGATTTTTCAAAATGCATAATCAAGAATGTCAACCTCTGGTTCGCATTTGCCCGAAACCTTGGGTTAGGAATAACTCGTATGGAGGATATCATTCTGGTCACAGGACGTCATCTTGCCAGATCGTGGACCAATGTCGCATTCCTCGAGGGTCAGAGTGGGGAACAGGTGTCTTTCGGAGTTATTACCGGTCCTTCAGCTGTCGATGTAGAATGGCAGCACTCACGTGAAAATATTCAAGGAGTGGCATTCAATTGTGGACCAAGTGGCCAGGTACGCTTCTTCACTTTTTCTCGTCGATGCCGAGGCTGTATTTGGCCTAAAAGAATTCTATCAGAATTTACCAGAAAATCAGTGCATATTTGTGAGAGGGTTCCGTGTCACGAAATTTCTTAAGATGTTACGGAAGGTTCGAGGGGCAGCGGAACCAAGGCAGGATGCAGATAGGGACGAACCTGAGTACAAAACACAACTCATAACCATACCCGTGACAACAGACGTGAGGTTGTTCATTCGACATCCTCTAACTTTTATCTGACTTTTCGAAGTATCAGGATCCGCTTTACACACTCGTAGATTATCTAGCTACGGTGACTACCTTTGATTCACGTCGCTGAAAGATCGACTCTAACTGTCACGCAGCAATCACCTGAATGCGACATGGCTCTTATTCATGATGACGATCTCGACTTTATGTTCATGGACGGTGCCGTATGTTGATACAGTGTATCTGTTGATTGCACCACCCTATTTACTCTTTCAATCACAGGAGGACCTCCAACCAGATACACTTTTCGGACACCTCCTAGGTATGGAACCCAAAATATACCAGGTCTGCTATGGTGAGTGTCAGCAATACTACAACTTCATGAGCCACGTAGTGAAGATATTTACTGGTGCACTCAGACTCTTTGACTACTAGCGATAGCGATTCGACAACTGGAACACAAGCTACTAAAGTAGCCACATTATCTACGTACGCGTTCGAAAAGTCAGCCGGTAAATATAAGGCAAAAGAACGCCTCGACATGAAGATACGAATTCCCACGGGTTCCATTCCTTCGTCCACGTCTTCGAAGAAACCCTTGTCTGTTTCAAAGTCAACCTTGAATACCTCTGTGGATACATCCACTCAACAGAAGGCGACGCAGAGTAGTTACCGCGCGCTCATGAATTACTGGCGATCCACCGCGGACGATGAGGCAAACCCCTCCGAGCCTTTACAGAGCTTTCATCCTGAACTGTTCCCCAGAGCAGATGTCAACACGTTGACAGACAGTATCCCATGGACAATCGGTGCACATCGCTTATGCTTTATAATTTGCGTTTCTTGCTGACTGTGGCTCATGGCTGTTTCACGACTACCCACGGATTCAGGCTACCAGGAACTCCGAAATTTTCTTGACCCTCCAGACCCCTCTACAAATCACAAGACTGCATTTGACGCTCACCACGGAAAGACAAGCACCTGGATCATTAAAGACAATGGATTCAACGAATGGAAACAGAATGGCTCCCTGATCTGGATATATGGAAATCGTAAGACTTCCCAGGTCCTTCTTGCGCCTGCCCCAGCTGACCTCTTGTAGCGGGTTCAGGAAAGACCGTACTTTGGTGGGAAATTTCACGGACCATCCAAACGTCACATTTACCATATCTTTACTTTCAGTTCGGCGATTATCGAGGGTTTGATGCCGTTGTGTCTGACTGAATCGGCCTGTGTTGTCTATTTTTATTTTGACTTTCGAGACCAAGCCAAACAATCAATCCGTGGCTTAGTATCCTCTTTACTGGCTCAGCTGGCCGCGCAATCCAAACCGTACTGTGACGTCCTCTCTCGCTTGCACTCGGAGTATGCGGGCACAGGTTGGCGGTGCGGCGAGTATCCGCTCAGGAAATGCTTGAAGGACATGCTCGCACTACCAGGACAACCGCCAGTATACATTATCCTGGACGCGTTGG
Source organism: Lactifluus piperatus (assembly GCA_003315875.1). Taxonomy (NCBI): domain Eukaryota; kingdom Fungi; phylum Basidiomycota; class Agaricomycetes; order Russulales; family Russulaceae; genus Lactifluus; species Lactifluus piperatus. Next base: position 38,173 of record QFDX01006317.1, on the reverse strand, counting down.
ATGAATGCCCAGTCTCCGGCATGCCATCTCCTCGAGAAAACGCCCTAGACCTCATAAAGGAGCTGGTCGATATGCAACTACACCATCTACACATCTGCGCAACAAGTCGACCCGAGGTATATCTCAATGCTGACCTCGAACCACCGGTGTTTCGTCATATATGGCTTGATGTGCGAAAGGAGCACGCGAAAGACATTGCTACATATATCCGCTCTACCTGCGAATCGGATTTGACGATTAAAACGTGGGAAGGATGGGTTAGGAAACATGTGGTTGATACGCTGGTCAATAAAAATAACGGAATGTAAGTCATTGTCGCTCTCAATGACCATTCCAAAAGTTGCTCAGGTTACTATTCAGATTTCGATGGGTCTGCTTCCAGCTGGCTACTCTGCGATTCTGTCGCCAGTCGAGCATTAGGTCCACGCTTGAGGCACTCCCAGTGACGCTGGATGATGTATACGAGCGTATCTTGGATGATATCGAAGAGACAAAGTGGGAACTTGTTTACCACTTGTTTCGATGTTTGACCATCTCCATTCGCCCATTGAGCGTTCAGGAGCTCGCCGAGGTTCTTGCATTCGACTTTGACATAGAAGAGTTATTCAAGGTCCCTATGCTTGCTGCACCACCGCGCAAGAAAAACGGAATGGAATCATCATTTTGCTCCAGTTTAATTATTGTTGACGACGCCTCCCCTACCCAAGTTATCCAGTTGGCACACTATTCAGTTCTCGAGTTTCTAACCTCTGAAGGGCTCGCAAACTCAAGAATAGGAATTTCCCGGACTCATATCTCTCTCAAGACAGCACATACCTTCCTCGCACAAACCTGTCTTGATCTTCTACTCCAATTGGACCACACAAGGAGTGTCAAGGATTATCATCTTGCAGAGTATGCAGCCACGTACTGGCTCACACATACTCGATCCGGTGATGATACACCCCGGATAAGGAGTGCCATAAGACGTCTGTTCGACCCACGCAGGCATCACTTTTACACTTGGATCAGGATATCTGATTTAGATGCCCCGCAAATCGTCGAGACGTCGAAGCTGCAACAGCGGTCCGCAGCTGGCCCCCTGTCCTACGCGGCGCGATGTGGCCTGCCCCATCCGACAGAATACCTTGCCGCTACGTACCCCGATGCCGTGAATGCTGTAGGAGGCGAATTTGGGACGGCATTGCAGGCAGCATCAGCTGGTGGACACGTGGAGGTTGTATTACTCCTTCTTAAACATCACGCGGACGTCAACGCTTCTGGTGGCCGATACGGATACGCTTTGCAAGCCGCTGCGGTGGAAGGACATTTCGAGATTGTACAACAGCTATGTAAACATGGAGCTCGTGTTGGTGCCCACGACGGCCAGTACGGAAGTGTTTCAAGTGCCTTGATGGCCGCCGCGGCGAATGGAAATCTCGAAATTGTACAGTGCCTAATTGAATTTGGCGCGGATCCAGATCCTCACAGTGCTTATCAAAAAAGGCCCCTGGACGCGGCAGCAAAGAATGGTCATCTCGACATTGCGCGATACCTACTCGAATGTGGCGCGGATGTCAACGCCCGCGGTGGTTATACTCTAAGTCCCCTCCACGTGGCCGCAAAGCATGGCCATCTTGACATTGTGCGATCCCTAGTTAACCGGGGCGCAGATGTCAACGTTCTCTACGATTATGATGGAAGTCCCCTGTACGCAGCGGTAAATAATGGTCATCTCGATATTGCACGATACCTACTCGAATGTGGCGCGGATGTCAACGCCCGCGATAGTTATACACGAAGTCCC
>QFDX01006317.1:24396-36123 GCA_003315875.1 Lactifluus piperatus | reverse complement strand
GCCCTGTACGCAGCAGCAAATAATGGTCATCTCAACATTGCGCGATACCTACTCGAATGTGGCGCGGATGTCAACGCCCTCGGTAGTTGTACACGAAGTCCCCTCCACGAGGCCGCAAAGAATGGCCATCTTGACATTGTGCGATGCCTAGTTGAACGTGGCGCGGATGTCAACGTTCTCTACGATTATGATGGAAGTGCCCTGTACGCAGCAGCAAAGAATGGTCGTCTCGAAGTTGTGCGGTGTCTACTCAGATATGGAGTAGATGTCAATTCTGAAAACCGTTTTCACGAAACTGCTTTAAAAGCGGCTTCTGCTAGGAGGCACGACGACATTGTGCAGCTTTTATTGGAGCATGGTGCTAAACAAGCATAAGTGAGTATTATGTGTTTACTCTTCGTGGACACACTCCTTGACCGTAACAGCTTCGTAGGCCGGAAATTGGTGCTCTGCCACATCGAGCAGTAGAGGCTATAAATATGAAGCTTGTATTGCCGTTGAATATTTTGACTTGTTATGTAATACAGGCTTTGTGCCGTTGTTAGAGCATCGAGTCTGACATACTTTACAAGGGGATGGCGAACATGGGGAAGAAGAGAAAGATAATCGTTGGCTATGAGATGGTGCTTCCCTGGTACTTTTGTGTTCCCGTACATGTATCTGCGGTGATACGAGAAAGCACTCACAAGGGAACCTGCCATTTTCGAATATACAGTACATTTGTGCTAAAAAATCACAAACTGCAGAGACAGTTGATCTAAACTGAGAAGATGCGCCATGATTGACCTTTCCGGAAGCGATGCTGCAGGACACCATGCCTCACTTCAAACCATTGGTAGGCTAGCAACGAGAGCGCCGTCCTGAGTCACCCACCTTCATGATTTCCGTCGTTTAATTGCGACAGGGAAATGCAAATACCTAAGCCGCAGGCGGTCATGTGGTCAGAGCCCACTCAGTAGACTGAAGGCAACCACCAGAGAAAAGGCTTTAAATCAAGCACAGAGCAAAACTCTGAATGATTTTTCCCACTGCTCATTTAACCTGGATGAGCCTTGAGGATGAGGAAAACTCCTGCTTTCAGCTGTTAGCCATCCAGGCCCATCCTATAAGGGTGTCAACCTTTTCACGAAAACAAACAGTCCCAGTAGTCGTGCCGAGCCAGATCGGCTCAATTCAGCCGCGTCACCCATTAAAGGTGAGTTGCCGAAGTGCCAGAATGTGGTACAACTAGCGTACCGGGGGTTTAGCGGATGCATTGATCAGTGAGTGTGATCCATGGCCTCTCCGGCCGGGGGTCCCTGTTCTCCTAAGAGCCCCAACCAGCAGGGAGAGGGCTGACCCGGCTGACCACGCTGTTCCAGTTGGCGATGCATAGTGGGCTAGTCGAACCGATCGTGGCACTGTTGCTTGGATCCAGACTCACCCAGTTCGTCATGGTGTAGAGTACCGAGCTAATATGAGCCTATGAGACGTTCTTGGTGCTGAAAAGGTACATGGGAGTGACGACCTACAAGCATCTACTTTGAGGGCTTATCAAATAGCGACTGGGCCGAGTGACACTGGTTAGAAGATGGGATGAAATGGATAGCACCTCTTCAACTTTGAATATGTGAATACTTTAGTACTCACCAGCTTCATCTTTCGAAAGATCTACCCCACAAAATATATGCGGAACGCCCTGTGCGAGGAAGTAGGTGGCTTGCGCACCAGACGATATATTTGGGAGACCATAGTAATATGCTCCTATGAGCTACACCTACGCTCGTCTGACCTTCGTAATTAAAAGAGAAATAAGAATCGATATACCCTGTAGCACGCGGGTTATTATAAGTCGATGTCGGTGCAAGGCAGGATCTCTGTATTACTAATCGAAAAATAATACTTTCCGGGTTATCCCGGCTTATCCAGTCCCGATGTTGGTAACGTAACGAACCGTCGAACTCGTGATGACTTCAAAAATTTCGGTCCTCGTCTTGACTGAATATTGACTGTCATCACACTCACTTGTCTTTCGTCTCAAGTATATCACAAGATCACTTCGGGATGTCTTGAGGCAATCTCACGTTCATGAGGTCCGTTATGTTGAGCTCGGCCTGGCTCATGGCTAACAACAGTTACATCCACAAGTTGATTTCTATTACTTGTGAAGAGTGAGCAAGCTGCTTCCCACATGCCATTCAATTGTCCGTTTCTCCCTCTTTCTACTTCATTACCACTGATTGCCGAACTTTGTAGTAGTCCGCAATTGGAAGACGGGACAGAAGGCATGAGGCATGGACTAGATTAGCAAGCCGTAGGTTTCTTAACCCTTGACCGGCTCGACCAGACGCCTCTCTCCGGCGTTCCAAAGAATACTTTTCCCGGATCCTAAGGCTCTGGGAATAGTATTTTTTGCAACGTGTAGAGTATACTCGAGACACTTATGTCGTCGACAATCGCTGCTGTCATCAAAGAAATCGAATGTGTGGGATAGCTCCTAACCGGCTTTGATTACTTACCACTATTTTTGACCTTCAGGATATTGTCAAGTGATCTATATGCGGTTTCTCCGCTCGCCGCTGAGTACACTGCACATGCACCCACGAATATGCGCGCTTCGTTGTTCTCGGCGTGACCATCGAGGTCGGGTACAGCTCTGCGGCCTAGATGGAGAATACGCTGCAGGACTCTCGTTGAGTTTGTTGGGCAACGCTAGAAGCGGTGTTTGGGGGGCGTTGAGGACGATCACTCGAATCTGGATGCTGGTATGGTTTGGTACGTCAGACAGCCTTGCGATCCTTATCGTTTAGTTTGGCTTTTTTTTTTCGAGTTCCGTGGGGCTTGTTGATCCTTCTATTTCTTTGCTGGACTCGGAGTTATGCGTGGGTACTACGATTTTTACTATGCAGTGCCCTGTACTGTCTTTTTTTGGGTGCTTGTAGAGCGAGGACATTATGTTCCCAAAGGCGATCGCTAACTATGTAATGCCTGGCCCATTAGGCATCAAGGCTTTTAATTCGATGACGGTCTCTCTGAGGTCCGGCAAAGCACCCCATGGTTGAAGAAACTGACGAGAAGGCCTGGGCTATATGCACTGGACAGTACACGCTTTGAAATTTGAGACCGCGACGGTCAACAGGATCGAAGAGCGCTTTCCCCAGGCCCTCTCGAATGCGAGAATCGGTTCCCTATGGACTGTGACAATTTCCGCTACGATGTTGGAAGCACACATGCTGCTCTTAGGCACACGTTGTGAGAAGCAAGCCCACGAGTAGGTGTACAAAGTCATTTTCATTCATGAGTGCAAATTCCCTCCTCTGTGTGGCGTCTCTACTCGTTGAAGACCGTTCATCATATGAAACCTTCCGTGTTCCAGGACATCATAACTCACACTAGTTCAACCCCATATGCTAAGATATATTTATACAGGAGTCCCCATGTACGTCAGCCCTCATGCCTATGACCGGGACCGGAACGGAGCGGAACGAGACTTCGGAGCGCCCGCGCCCAAGACCTCCGAGCGCCACTCAGTTCAGTTCGACTCATCAAGTAAAAGCGCTCAGCCCCGCCCCCAAGTCATCAGGACATCGCAACAATACAAGAAGGTCTACTGTGGAGTGGGACTGGATACACGGGGCCGGAGAGCCGGAGACGGGAACAGAGTGTGTAGGTGGTCGCATACATACGAGTAGACATACAGTACGCTGAGATGAGCAATGTCATCGGTGCTTTGGTGCAACCACCAACGCAGTTTGCCGAGCGAGACACCACATCGGTCACTGCATCATCAATCGCCCCCCTTTCCATCACTCCCCGTTCTCCAAGGAGTGGTAAGGGCTCAGCAACTGTCTATGCAAGGAGTTATAATAAGGGATCTGATATTTCATTACTTTTACTGTGACTCTTCACATCCCACCTCTCTATCTCTATGCCTCGAACGGCCTCGACTCGCCGCCCGATACACCTCGGCACGCACTGACTCGCTCTTGATGTCAATTTTCGTCTTACTGTCAGACTAACGACACGAGCAAAACCACTTTTCCATCACTTCCCCTGAACATTCATCTACAGTATTGGACAGTCTACTAGCGTCTCGACTGGTACTGTAAGCCCTGCGTATTCGCCTCCAATGGATAACGACATCAGTGAGAACGCTTCGCCTCGAACTCGAAATCCCTTGTAACTTACAAGCCTGGCACGACTTCCTTTTACTTTGTCTCTGTCCTTCGACGCTGAACCGAGCCGACAAGCCATCTTGTGTCCCAACGCCTGTGATCCGGGACCTATGTCTTCTTCTCGTATGTAACTCTTGACCCTGAATTTCGGACTTGCGCGAGCGATCATGCAGTGCCACACAAAGATTTTCTGTCTGACCAAGTCAGGTCGTTTCTCTAACGGACGTCAACTGAAACTCTGAAATTCTACTTGACAGATTCCTTGGAACAACTAGATAGCAATCCCAAAACGACTGTCTTCCTTGTTCGGTTTGACTACATGCACGCATAAGGGACTCGGATTACTTCGTGAGTCCTCCTTTCTCCGGCACCGAGCGTTACACGACAGAACTATCACAGCTATGGTGAAGGCCATGTTGATCTGGCCACATCATCATTGAACGTATCGTGGTCGCGGGAATATAGCCTAAAATTGGCATTTTCGTAGAGAGTGCTCCGGCTGCGAACAAGGGACCTAATGTCAATTGTGTATTGATTAGTACGGTTTCGGGGACAATTTCTCGCTTCCTGCCTGTAAAAAAGGGTACCGGCTGTACTGGAACAACTGACGATCAATAAAGGGGGGTTGGCCGAGTCGAATGCAGCGCTGTTAACAGCAATTGGGTACGCATAATTTGGGGCGAGGTGGTGAGCCACAACACAATGAACATCCTTCCGAAAAGCACAGCGATTTAACATACCTGGGATGCCTCATGATGTCCTCAGGACAATCAGAACTCACAAAAGATGATCGAAGCATCCCTACGCCAACGCGGGAGCAGGGGCGTTGCTAAGCCTAGTCTGTATTGAGTGCGACTGTCGTCATGGAAAAGGAGAGGGTGAGTCTTGGCCACTACCGTGATGGGTGTCCAGTAAGGGAGAAATCAAACGCGACTGGAACAAATGTGCTGTTCTGCGCATCGGGGAAGACATGTGAGTTGGCCTGAAAGTGTACCGCGTACCGCGTGCCTTTTCCGCGTCCATCCTCACCAGGTAAGCCTTCCGCTACGTTCCTACATGCGAGGTGGCATGGACGGCGTAGTCAAAGGGTCTTAATCAAGCTACTTATGACGTTCGTTCTCCGGGAAAACTTATGCGAGTGCTGGGCTGTGCAGTGCGTAGGCAGTGACAGGTCGCGAGAACATCCGAATCTGGTATATTCTAAGTGAGTCTGTTGAAATTCGGACTCGGAATGACGGAATCTGTGGCAGTTCAGGCTCAGTCTCACACTCCTTTTCCTCAGCCCCTCTCCAACACTATCTCACACAGACCAATGCTAGTAGCGTTCTCATATTTGGTCCTCCTGACTAATGCCAATCACCAGGGGAAAATATTGAATCAGATTTCGCGAGCATACAGTAGAGCAAAAGCATGAGTGCCTATTCCCACAATACCTGAGTTAACCTGAGGACGAGAAAAACCCCGCATTGAGCTGTGAACTATCCTATAACGGTGTCGACCTTTGCACAACAGCACAAGGGTCCCAGCAACCACTGCCAACCAGGCGGAGACAAACCTGCTTAACCTAGGCGTGTCACCATTGAAGGTGTCCGGCAATACGAGAAATGGTGCCCAAGCTGGCATACAGTCAGAATGTGGTGTAGCTAGCAAACGCAGCAGATATTGGCTAACAAGGACTATTGATGGCATTGTCAGGACCCAGTTCCCCAACCTCCAGCCGGCGGAGGGGGGCCAAATCACGCTGCCCCGATTGGTGGTCAATAGTAGGTTAGACGAGCGGAACGCGACTCTTTTGAGGGACAAGGGATCCACCGAGCCACTGAGACACGATCATCATGATGGAGCCGAATCAGCACAAGGGAGCAACAACCTACTTGGATACCTAATCACATTGCGAGTGACAGCACATTGTCATCTTTGAATAGTACGTATAAGGAAAGTTCTTGATCCATGCGACTAACTGCGGCGCGGTTAGACGTAGCAATCACCCGAACGAGGAAAAACCGAGTGAGAAAGTGAGAAAAACAAAGGCCGGTTACGGCAGAAGTAAATACCTTCATTATCGATGGCTCCAGGAAACGGGATTCACCACCCACGAGGATATATGCGGACCGACGTCCGAGAGGAAGTATGTGGTTGCGTAGCACTGGCGATGCATTTGAGAGAGTCTAGTGATAGGCCCGCACGACTGACACTGGCCTTCGTCACGCATTCACATTTAGCAGCGAAGTAAACAATCGCTGTCGCACGCAAATCATTATTAGCCGATGTCACGTCGATCTGAGCAGGACCGCTCTAAGCTTTACTAGTGCCCTTGGTCGCCTTGACGTATGCGAATGACACCTCTCATTGCGTTCCAGTTGGTGGAAACTCTTGCTAATCGCAGACGGCACACCGCACACGCGTTTTTGAAAGAAGTCTCACAATCACATCAACTGAGGGAACAGACAAAGCAAAGTTGACGTGATGATGCGAGCGAGGACAGCAAGGGACTCAGGGGCGCAAGAGAGGTAGCACAGCAGCGACCATAAATGTTTATCCAACGCGATGACTTTGAGCGCTGTAGTGGTGGTGCATTTCTCATCGATAAACACCCATGTCCTATTTGGCTGATCAGCCTGGCCTAGGGCGCGCCATCTTGATAGACATCACATCGATGTGTGAAATCATGTTCGGCTCCCTTGTGTACCAACATTTGAAATGGTGGTAAATCCAGCCAAGGCGCTTGAGACTTACGCCTACTCAGGCTACACTAGGCCTTGCTAGTTAAAGTTCGAGTAAGCCACAACGAAAGACAGTTGGTCCGCATGAGGATCTACTGCTTAATGGTTTTGTCATTGGTTGTGAGGTAACCGCATATATGTGATAGGCGAACCCACAGCTAGTCACGTAGCAGCCTGAGGTCGTGAATATGTCAAAATTCCTTCTTACGGGCTTACGGCAATGCCTAGGCTTGGGCTGCTATGCAGTAAGGCCAGGTGACACGTTTTGGACGAGTATATAGAACCAGATCCGCACTGCCATTGGTCGCCCATGGGCGTGAAAGAAATCACGTGGTCTAATGCCGAAGCTCCGCATCAATATGCATCAATCCCAAATCGTACTGTATGTATTAGTTATGGCGTCGATGTAAACGAGGCCGACAAACATCTGTTTGTATAGTATATCATAATAAAAATGAAGCGCGATATTTATTTGCCACTTAGTGCACCAGGTCAGCTAGACCGGGGAAGGGACGCAGGCAAGGATGTGGACTCTGTCCGAGTCTGGGACGGTAACCAGTGAGATTGTAAATGAAAACGTGAAGATAAGAGACGGGATTCACCTACCACATCCGTAAGGTGGCGATGCACTTCAAATAGTGGATGTCAAACTACGATATGCCCCGTCTTACCCTTCCACCCTCCCCTCCCTAACAGTGATGGACTACGACATTTTCCGCGACGAACTCGGAATGCAGTACCTTGCATTTGGGCATCCCCTGTGGGAACCCAGCCCAGGGCTTACTGGCTCCGTGGAAGTCGGGGACGTTGGTTTCATTCGTGGTGGCCAATTTCACCGACTTTTCAACGTTTTAGACCCACTCCCCGCAGACCCCCTCCCTGCAGATGACCCCTCTCAAAGCAGCTCTGTTCCCCCAGGCCATGAGCAACTAAAACCCAAGAAACATCCGCATATCTACGCTAATACACTCAGCCCAAATGACTTCTGCTCTAAGGGCATCGAAGTTCAGTCTGGTGGACTTGATATACGCGCATTGGGGTAATCAAGGTCACCTCCACTGGTCTTAATATTGCTGACTTCCTTCCAGGCCAGAACCTGCAAGAGTCACATTTTCATGCTCTAGAAAGCACGGCGCAATCTTATCTCTTCCCACGCCGGCCCAATCAAGGGACACCATGGCTCGCGGAGATTTTTCAGAATGCATAATCAAGAATATCGACGTCTGGTTTGCATTTGCCCGCGACCTTGGCCTAGGAATAACCCGTATGGAGGAAATCGTCTTGGTCACAGGACGTCATCTTGCCAGATCGTGGACCAATGTCGCGTTCTTGCAAGGTCAAAGAGGGAGACAGGTGTCCTACGGAGTTGCGACCGATACTTCAGGTGTCAATGTAGAATGGCAGCACTCGCGTGAAGGTATTCGAGGAGTGGCGTTCAATTGTGGACCAAGTGGCCGGGTACGCCTGTTCACAGTTCTATGCAGAGACAGTATTTGACCTAATAGGATTGCATCAGAATTTGCCAGAAAATCAGTGCATATTTGTGAGAGGGTTCCGTGCCAAGCGGCTTCTGAAGGTGTTACCAAGGGTTCGAGCGGCAGCGGAACCGAATGACTGGCCGGACCCAGGTACAGACGAAGCTGAATTTGACACTCAACTCATATCCATACCCACAACAACAAACGTAAGATTGTCTACTTCACATATTCTGATTTTCATTTGAAGCTTCGAAGCATCACGATCCGCTTCACACAGTCTTAGATTATCTTGCTAAGGTGAGTACTATAAACTCATGTAGCTATGCGTCAATTCTAACTGTCACACAGCAATCACCTGAATGCGACATGGCTCTTATCCATGATGACGACCTCGACTTTATGTGCATGGACGGTGCTGTATGTTCATACAGTATATCTGTTGGTTGCATCACCCTACTTACTCTTTCAACCACAGGAGAATCTCCAACCAGATACAGTTATCGGACACCTTCTGGGTTTGGAACCCAAGATATACCAGGTCTGCTATGGTGAGTGTCAACACTACTACAACTTCATGAGCCCCGTAGTGAAGGTATTTCCTGGTCCACTCAGACTCTTTGACTATCAGCGATAGCGATTCGACAACTGGGACACAAGTTGCTAAAGTAGCCACATTATCCACGTACGCACGCGAAAAGTCGGTGGATAAATATATGCCAAAGGAACGCCTCGAGATGAAGACACGAATTACCAAGAGCTCTATTCAAGTTCCTTCATCCACCGCTTCGAAGAAACCCTCGTATAATTTGACGTCGATCTTTCAAACTTCTGTTGATACATACAATCAACAGAAGGCGCCTCAGAGTAGTTACCACGCACTCATGAATTATTGGGAATCCACCCCAGACGGTGAGGCAAACATTTCCAAGCCTTTATGCAGCTTTCACCCTGAACTTGTCCTCCGAAGCAGATGCCAACATGTTGACAGACAGTATTCCATGGGCAATCGGTACATATCGCTTATGCTTTAATAAATTACGTTCCTTGTTGACTGTGGCTCATAGATGACTCACAAGTCCCCACGAGTTTAATTGACGAACATCTCCAAACATTCCTTTGCCCTCCGGACCTATCTACAAACCACAAGATCGCATGTGACGCTCGTCACGGGAAGACAAACACCTGGATCACTGGAGACAATGAATTCATTGAATGGAAACAGAATGGCTCCCTGGTCTGGATATATGGAAAACGTAAGACTTCCCCGGTCTTTCTTGCACCTGCCACAGCTGACCTCTTCTTGTAGCGGGTTCAGGAAAGACCGTACTTTGGTGGGCTATCTCACGGACCATCAGAACGTCGCATTTACCATATCTTTACTTTCAGTTCGGCCATTATCGAGGATTTGATGCCGTTGTGTCTGACTAAATCGGCCTGTGTTGTCTATTTTTATTTTGACTTTCGAGACCAAGCCAAGCAATCAATCCGTGGCTTAGTATCCTCTTTACTGGCTCAGCTGGCTGCGCAATCCAAGCCGTACCATGACATCCTCTCTCACTTGTACTCGAAGAAGCGTGTGGACACAGGCTGGGGGTGCGGCGAGTATCCGCTCAGGAAATGCTTGAAGGACATGCTCGCACTCCCAGGACAACCGTCAGTATACATTATCCTCGACGCGTTGGATGAATGCCCAGTCTCCGGCATGCCATCTCCTCGAGAAAACGTCCTATACCTCATAAAGGAGCTGGTCGACATGCAACTACACCATGTGCACATCTGCGCAACAAGTCGACCCGAGGTATGCATCAATGCTAACCTTGAACCACCGGTATTTCGTCAAGTATTGCTCGATACGCGAAGAGAACATGCGAACGACATTGCTACCTATGTACGCTCAATCTGCGAATCAGATTCGATGATGAAACAATGGGAGTATGGTGTCCGGGAACGAGTCATTGATACACTGATCAGAACAAATAACCGAATGTAAGTCGTTATCGCTCTCAGTGACCGTTCCAAAAGACGCTCAGATGACTACCTAGATTTCGGTTGGTCTGTTTCCAGTTGGTTAGACTACGATCCTGTCCCCAGGAGGGCATTGGGCCCGCGCTCGAGGCACTCCCAATGACGTTGGATGAAGTATATGAACGCATCTTGAATGATATCGAAGAGACAACTTGGGAACTTGTCTACAACTTATTTCGATGTTTGGCCGTCTCCGTTCGCCCACTGAACGTTCAGGAGCTCGCCGAGGTTCTTGTGTTCGACATCGATACGCAGGAGTTATCCAAGGTCCCGATGCTTATTGCACCTCTGCGCCAGACAAACTCAATAGAATCGTCATTAACAATTTTCTCCAATTTAATTATTGTTCACGACACCTCCCCTGCCCAAGTTATCCAGTTGGCACACTATTCCGTTCTCGAGTTTCTAACCTCGGAAAGGCTTGCAAACTCAAGAAAAGGGATTTCCCGGAATCATATCTCTCTTGTGACAGCACATACCTTCCTCGCACAAACCTGTCTTGATCTTCTGCTCCAATTGGACCACGCAAGTAGTGTCAAGGATTTTCCGCTTGCAAAGTATGCTGTCGCGTATTGGCTTTCCCATACTCGGTCCGGTGACGAGACGCCCCGGATACGGAACGCAATAAAACGTCTGTTCGACCCACGCAAGCATCACTTTTCCACTTGGATCAGGATACATGATTTAGATTCACCACTACTCGCCGAGACTTTGGAGATGAAACGCCGACCTACAGCCGGCCCCTTGTACTATGCGGCGCGATGTGGCCTTACCCACCCAACAGCGTACCTTGCTACTACGTACCCCGATGCGGTGAACGCTGTAGGAGGCGATTTTTGGACGGCATTGCAAGCAGCATCGGCCTATGGACATCTTGAAGTTGTATCACTCCTACTTATACACCACGCGGACATCAACATTGCTGTTGGCCGATACAGTAACGCTATGCAAGCAGCCGCGGCGGAAGGACATCTCGAAATCGTTCGATGCCTACTCGAACGTGGCACAGATGCCAACCTTGTTGCCAAATATGGGCGTAGTACCCTGTACGCAGCAGCAGAGAATGGGCATCTCGACATTGTGCAGTGCCTACTCGAACGTGGCGCAGATGTGGACCTTGTCGCAGATGGTGAACGTAGTCCCCTGTACGCAGCAGCAGAGAATGGGCATCTTGACATTGTGCAATGCCTACTCGAACGTGGCGCAGATGTCAACCTTGTCGAAGATTATGCGCGTAGTCCCCTGTACGCAGCAGCAGAGAAGGGGCATCTCGACATTGTGCAATGCCTACTCGAACGTGGCGCAGATGTCAACCTTGTCGAAGATTATGCGTGTAGTCCCCTGTAC
>QFDX01006317.1:13554-24290 GCA_003315875.1 Lactifluus piperatus | reverse complement strand
GCATCTCGACATTGTGCAATGCCTACTCGAACGTGGCGCAGATGTCAACCTTGTCGCATATGGTGAACGTAGTCTCCTGTATGCAGCAGCAGAGAAGGGGCATCTCGACATTGTGCAATGCCTACTCGAACGTGGCGCAGATGTCAACCTTGTCACAGATTACGGGCGTAGTCCCCTGTACGCAGCAGCAGAGAATGGATATCTCGACATTGTGCAATGCCTACTCGAACGTGGCGCAGATATCAACCTTGTCGCCAAATATGGGCATAGTCCCCTGTACGCAGCAGCAGAGAAGGGGCATCTCGACATTGTGCAATGCCCACTCGAACGTGGCTCAGATGTCAACCTTGTCGCACATTATACGCGTACTAGTCCCCTGTGTGCAGCAGCAGAGAAGGGGCATCTCGACATTGTACAATGCCTGCTCGACCGTGGCGCAGATGTCAACCTTGTCACAGATTACGGGCGTAGTCCCCTGTACGCAGCAGCAGAGAATGGATATCTCGACATTGTGCAATGCCTACTCGAATGTGGCGCAGATGTCAACCTTGTCGCTGATGGTGGAGATAGTCCCCTGTACACAGCAGCAGAGAATGGGCATCTCGACATTGTGCAATGCCTACTCGAACGTGACGCAGATGTCAACCTTGTCGCAGGTGATGGGCGTGGTCCCCTGTATACCGCAACAAAGAATGGACATCTCGAAATTGTTCGATGTATACTCAAATACAACCCGGATATCAACGTTCGCAGTCGTTTTACTCCCACTACCCTGCTCATGGCAGCAAAGAATGGATATCTCGACATTGTGGAATGTCTACTCGAACGTGGCGCAGATGTCAACGTTGTTGACGATAATGAGGGAAGTCCCCTGTACGCCGCAACAAAGAATGGATATCTCGACATTGTGCAATGCCTACTCGAATGTGGCGCAGATGTCAACCTTGTCGCTGATGGTGGAGATAGTCCCCTGTACACAGCAGCAGAGAATGGGCATCTCGACATTGTGCAATGCCTACTCGAACGTGACGCAGATGTCAACCTTGTCGCAGGTGATGGGTGTGGTCCCCTGTATACCGCAACAAAGAATGGACATCTCGAAATTGTTCGATGTATACTCAAATACAACCCGGATATCAACGTTCGCAGTCGTTTTACTCCCACTACCCTGCTCATGGCAGCAAAGAATGGATATCTCGACATTGTGGAATGTCTACTCGAACGTGGCGCAGATGTCAACGTTGTTGACGATAATGAGGGAAGTCCCCTGTACGCCGCAACAAAGAATGGACATCTCGACATTGTGCAATGCCTACTCGAATGTGGCGCAGATGTCAACCTTGTCGCTGATGGTGGAGATAGTCCCCTGTACACAGCAGCAGAGAATGGGCATCTCGACATTGTGCAATGCCTACTCGAACGTGACGCAGATGTCAACCTTGTCGCAGGTGATGGGCGTGGTCCCCTGTATACCGCAACAAAGAATGGACATCTCGATATTGTTCGATGTATACTCAAATACAACCCGGATATCAACGTTCGCAGTCGTTTTACTCCCACTACCCTGCTCATGGCAGCAAAGAATGGATATCTCGACATTGTGGAATGTCTACTCGAACGTGGCGCAGATGTCAACGTTGTTGACGATAATGAGGGAAGTCCTCTGTACGCCGCAACAATGAATGGACATCTCGAGGTCGTTCGATGCATACTCAAATATAACCCGGATGTCAACGCTCGTGGTCTTTTTACTCCGAGCACCCTGTCCGTGGCAGTAAACCATGGATATCTCGACATTGCGCAAACCCTACGCGATCGTGGTGCCGATATCAATTCTGAAGGCGGATTGCACGGAACTGCTTTACAAGCAGCGTCCGCCAAGAAGCATGGCGGTAGTGCCATGACCCGGGTCATTAGCCCGAGGCGCGAAACGAATATAAGTGAGTAATTTGTGTTAACTTGACGTAGTTACTCTCTTTAACAGCTTTGTCTGCAGAAACTCGGCACTCTGCAATGTCGAGCGATAAAGACTATGAAGCTGGTATTATTGGGTATCCCGTACAAGCGAGCCGTGCAACAAGGAAGCAAAGAGAGTCAACAGTAGGCGATGATTGGGAATCGGATCAGTTGCCATCAAGTAGTAATTAAAGCGGACGCCCAGTTCCGATATCGGAACCGTCACTTGTATTTAGTTTAGTTCTCTCGGTCTCAAGTCATTCTCTCTTCGATTCGACCTCCCAAGGGCTACGCTGGGAAGCGATAACCCTGCTTGCACATGTCCCCAGGTCCTGAGGCCTCGAGATGCGATTTCATTTGTGAACCTGGCATCTTCGAATATTGAGTATATTGGTGCATAAAGGTCACAAAGTGTAAAGACCGTTGACCCGAACCGAGAAGCTGCACGGGGGTGAGGTATGGTCAGTTTGGGAAGCGATGCTGCAGGACAGGTTAGCTAGCGACGAGAGAGCCGTCCTGGGTCCTGCCTTCATAATTCCAATTGTAGCATGGAAATGCAAATACTCTGTCATGAAGGCCCGGCATGAGGGTCTGAGCCACCTGACTAAAGACAATCACGAAAGGAGAGAGAGATTTTTAAGTCAGATTCCGCGCGCACAGAACAGAAGTCCAAATACCTATTCCCACTATTCCACTAGTAGTTTGCATACGCATTAAGTACAATGAAGTTCCCCTTGTTCAACTTTAAGCTATTCTATAATAGTGTCGACCTTTGCACGAAGATAGCACACTATCCCAGCAACCATGCGGAGACACAAACCTGCTTTATCCGGTGACGACCCCATTGAAGGTGTCCTGCGATCCTGGAAACAGTCCCCGAGTTGGTGCACTGGCAGAATGTGTGGGTGTCAACAGATGGATTGATCAACAAGTACTATCGCTGGATTTGTGTTGCCCAAAGCACCCCGAGGTGGCGGGGAGAGTGTTAACTATCCAGTTCGTCATGACGCAGAGTAATAACCTGATATGACACGATCGTGGCGCTGAACAGGCACATGGGAGCAACAGCACATCCAAGTCCGTCGCCTTTGAATAATACTTAAAGAGAGGCTCTTGATTCATGCGACTATCCGCGGCACAGGTAGACGTAGCGATCACGCGAACGATGAATCCACTCGAGGAAGCAAGCAACGATCCACCATCACACGAAATATATGTGGACCGCCGTGCGCAAGGAAGTAGGTGACTTGCGTGAGACCAGACGATACATTCTAGAAAGAATAGAGATAAATACTCCCACGAATGATACCTGCGTTTCCTCGTACCTTCACACAAACAGTAATTAGCAAAGTAAAGCGTCGATGAACGCTGTTCGCACGCGGATTAATTCAAAGTCGATGTCGGTATGAGCAGGATCTGCTCTAGATATTATACTGATAGTCTCAGTTGCCTTTACCCCTTTCAGTGCGTGCCAGCTGCAGACAGCAATGTATTGCGAGCGCGCACCGTTTTCTAGAAGGCTCGCAATCGCAACAAACTGAGAGAAAAGACAAAGCAAGGTTGACGTGATGACCCAACCAAGAGTAGCAAGATGACGAGCGCAAGAGAGCAACTTAGCACGACAGCGACCATAAATGCTTATCCAATGCGGTGTCCTCTTTGAGCGCCGGTAGTGGTGGAGCATTTTCTCATCGATAAGCACCCATGCCACCTGTTATAGTTTGGTTGATTAGCCTGGCCTAGGGCGCGCCATCTTGACAGCCAGCACATGGAGGCGTGAGAAATCATGCAATTAATCATGCTCGGCTCCCATGTGTACCAACACGGTGGTAAAAAAAAATACAGCCAGGGGGTCACTTAAGATTCACACCTGCACTAGGCCTTGCTAGTAAGAGTTCAAGTAAGACATAACAAATGTCAGATCAGTTGGTCCGCATAGAGGTTCACTGATCAATGATACCCGCAGATATGTGATAGCCTGAGGCGAATCTATACTAGTACGGCCTAGCAGCCTGAGACCGTGAATGTGTCAAAGACACCTTTGACCGGCTTACGATAGTGGCTAGGCCTGGACTGCTATGCAGGGATGGGAACAGGTGATACGCTACGGCAGTGCGGAATCAAAACAAGAATGTACTTGTACTGTAAGTTACAGTTTCCAGCTAGATCCGAGTCTTCCCACGGCCGACTCGGAGAAAAGATAGGATAGGCAACCACATAACGGAACGGAACGGAATAACTTATGTACTGTAACGCCGAATTCAGAATCAGGAGTAAACCTCCGGAGAAAATCCAAGGGTTGACCAAAAAAAAAACGGCATTAGCAAATTGTCCGTCTTCTGAAGAGAAAACGTTTGTGGGAGGTGCCAAAGTCAAGGTCATAGTTAATTAGTTCCCGACACTTTCAAATAAAATTGCTCTAATCCCCACCAAGACAGTACTTACCTGGAGAGCTGAGGGGTATTTATTTTCTCCCCTGCATCTGGTGCGAACGAGGGACCTGCTCATATAAGATTGCCTCGTGACTAGCGAAGATATGGAAGCTCGTTTAAAATCCTTTCCGAGAAACTTCCAAGTGTCGGTGGAGCTATGCATGCGGTGGACAGCGGCCACAGGTGAATCTCCGGCGGATATCCACAACCGGAGGGAAGAGCTACATTCATATCCATATGCCATAAAGGGTTGTTTCGAGCCCGGTGTGAGAAGTAGATTTGAATTTTCTAGCCACATCCCGAGTTTTGTGACCCCCTCAATCAAGACGAGGACAGCTTTGTGCACGTACGCGACGATAAGGTACATGTGATAATTGATATTCCCACGATTAATGAGACAAGCAGGATATATATTCTCACTTTAAAAAAAAATACAAAAAAACATGACATGGCCATGATACCAAGAAATAAAGAACGCCTTTTAACGAAAGTCTTTGGCACGCAACGCACACGTGGGTCAGTGTAGAAAGAGAAGAGTATATACACCATTTCAAAGCTTGGCACTTTAGCTCGACGCGCCACGAGTCCCACTTCAATTTGTTCGGCCGCAACTCCGACGACAGCGATGACAACGACAAGAATTAAAGGGAAAAAGGCCATCCTGCCCTTTCACAAAGAGAAAGGGGCAGCAGGACCGAAATCAAGCCGAGATGAAAAGGGGAACTAAACAGATAGGCACGTTGAAGTTGAGAAAAAGAGATGCAACGCGATAATAAAAAAAAAAGGGCTTGGGTGCAACTGATAGATAGACGGATGGAAAGCGTAGAAGCAGGTGAGAAGGAAAAAAAGAGGAAGACGACTCGTGCAGGCGTGCGGCGTGGGCGTGCGGTGGTTGTACTGGGTTGTATGTATATGTCATGTATCTGCTGGTAACCCTGAATGAGAGTGTATGTGCGTCTTGTTGAGGTGGCGTAGATGAAGGCAGGGACCGTCTCCGAACGGGTGTAATGCGTAGATAAACGTGAAAGAGGATGGTCCGTCTATTGCAAGGTACAACACCCACCACCAGTCTGCGGCGCATACGGGTCATCGTTTTTGCCTACAGGACCCCAGACAGATGGAACCTGCACATGATAATCTGGCATTAGCACGAGCGCTTGGAAGAGAGGAGGGATGGAGAGCGAAATATAGGGGGACTGACAAGGTGATCCGTTGTTGTTTTGCAGTATCGAATGAGACTCGCACTTGCTTCGCTTACACGTATACGTGGACGACCGAGATCTTCACGTAGTCGTTGATTATGTTCGAGGAGTCGCCGCAGCTTCAGCTCCGACATGGACTGCTTTGGGCGCGATGATGACATTGTCGGTTTTTTCAATCAGAAGGATAAAGCGGCGTTGGTATGGCGGAGAGGTTGGTGAACAGGCCTGGCAGCGTGGAAGGTGTTGTATTAATGTAAGAGATGTGTGTGATGGGGGATGTGATGGGGAACTTGCGCTCACCTAAAGAAACGGACGTTTGATCAGGCGATGAGACGTATGATCGGTGGTTGGAAATAGGCAGAAGACGGGATGATAAGTGGCAGGTAGAGAGGGAAACAAAGAAAGGAGCACTCTCGGTTTGGGAAGGAAGAAGGAAGGAGAGTGAAATGGTAGAATAGTACTGTGGTGAGGACGAGGGGGATATGACGGGGGATTGATGCTACTGGGGGGAGGAGGGGCCAACGACGGGAAGGGGCAGGGGGAGGCTGAGAACACGGGGACACGGCGAATCCAGGCACAGTCAGCCAAACTGGACTAAGATATCCCACGTGCCTCAACTTTTTTTTTTATAAATAAAATAAAATTATCGCCCCATTTTTGGAACATTCCCCTAGACGTTGTTGAATCCACCACTTTCTCCACGTACATGTAGTATATCTTGTCCGATTCTAGAATACTTAAAAGGAACATTGCTTTTGCGAGCCTCGCAGCCTACACGTTGGGCAGAATCATGAATGCATGAGCTTTTCGGTTGACACGCCCTTTGTCCTTGTTCGATCATATAAAATAAACTTCAAATAAACACACACCCAAATGTGAACCTTCCCTACTCAAGTCATTGATTGTCCAATTAGGGTGAAACCTTTTTTAAAGAACAATCAAAAGCTCCTAGATACGGTGTATTATACTCGTGGGAAGGCACGCTAAATCACACTGTCTGAAAAACGACCGTCCCTAGGATGCACGTCTACAATTCGTGCAGAAACTTGCGCACGGCGCCTTCGGGTAGGGCCCCAACGAACTCATTCACGGCCTTTCCATCACGGAATGCTACAACGGTCGGTAGAGCCCGAACCTGTGTTCGCAATCACAGCCAAGCCATCAGCGCCACGAACTAGTGGCTTGGCCAGTAATACAAGAGAATGGCGCAGAACGTACCTGATATTTTTGTGCGAGAACGCTTTGTCCGTCCGTGTCAACGGTAACAAGATCTATCGGTCGACCTGAGCCTGTCTTTACGTCCGCATCTGCCGCTAATTTCTCCAGGATGGGCGAGAGCGCCTTGCATGGGCCGCACCAACTGCGCGCTCAAATCGTCAGTCGTCCATGAACACGACTTTTCCCGCCCAGAAGAACGTACTTGGCGTAAAAGTCGACGAGCACGACACGCCCGTTTGTCCTTGTAGCGGAAGTAACCCTGCCAAAGGTCTTGTGCGCCCGGTGTCAATGAGATCCGTATACGCCAGCACTAAGGAACACGCTACCCCACCGCTTCGTCGGCGCCATGAAAGTGCTCGAGACTGGCTCTCGAAGTTGAGAAGAGGCGAGCGGAGAATGAGGGCGGAAGGAGGATTCGCGGTGCGAGGATTCTCATCGCAGATTGCATTTGTTGTAAAGGAGATGCGATGGCATTTCTCACGGCCGGAGCAGACACCCTTTTTTTTTTGCCTCACTTTTTTGCACCTATGTGCCTTGAACAAAAATTTCTTCTTTTCTCAGCCACACACACTCTGCCATTATTGTACTGATTGACACACAGCGATGAAACGAGGCAATACTCGATGCACAATTGAAATGGCGACAGTTGTTGGCTTGGAAACCAACTTCTTTGTTGTGGCGGCCTTTCAAAACTTGGAATTCGATGTTACCATCATCTTGGCGCTCGGTTTACCCTCCCCGTCCTATAAAAATGCACCCTCGGCTCGTTGCTATCTCTCTTTACTCCTAATATATTCCTCCCCCCCTCCCCGTAACGACATTCTCTGTCTTTGTTCTTGTTGTCCGAGCAGGGTTCGTTTTACTCCCTCCCCTCGTTCTTTACCTTCCCTTTGCTGACCACCCTCTCTCAACAGTTCTCGCAAGCCCTTCTAGACTAGTTCACCTTACGATTGTATAATCCGGCCTTGCCAGCTTCATTTTGTCCCGCCTCGAAACCACACCAAAGACAACATCCAACATGCGTTTCGCTTTTGCCTCCGCTGCCCTCGCTGCCCTCGCCACCACTGCTTCCGCTGCTACCATCACGGTTAATGTCGGTGGCGCGCAAATCCAGTTCAGCCCCCCCACTGCCGTGGCGGCCGTCGGCGACACCGTCCAATTTGTTTTCGGACCTAAGAACCACTCCGTGACCCAGTCAACGTTTGCGGCGCCTTGCCTGCCTATGACCGGTGGCGTCGACTCTGGTTTCCAGTCCGTTGCCGCTAACGCTGCCAACGTGCCGTCCTTCAGTGTTGCTGTAACCTCAACGGCCCCTCAATGGTTCCACTGTCGGCAGACTGGGTATTGTCCCTGTCTCATTCTAGACTGCACTGAGTTGACTCACTACTTTTGTATCCTCTAGTCACTGTCAGATGGGTATGGTTTTCGCCATCAACCCCTCTGCCAGCAAAACCTTCGCCGCATTCCAGGCTGCCGCTATGACATCTAATGCTGATGGAACCCCTGCAACCAACAGCACCGGGGCCAGCTCGAGTATTGCCTCCGCCTCTGCCTCTGCCTCCGCATCTTCAGCAGTGGCACCATCATCCGCTTCTGCCGCACCTTCTGCTAGCAGCAGTAGCTCATCAAAATCAACAAATGGCGCCATTGTTATTGGTACAGGAGCAAGTGGTCTCCTTGCGCTGGTCGGCTTAGCTGTAGGTATCCTCCTATAGTACCCTTCCTTTTCTTTCTTCGAGTGAGGCTACGCGATACCCTCCCCGGATTTGTATTTGGGTGTTTCGATCATGACATTGCCGGGCACATTCAAGCACCTTTGAGCTAGTAATTTATTGATAGCTGGGCTATGTAGTGACAGCAATAAACGAAGGATTACACTCTGTTAAAACTACACGTGTGTACCAGTGAGGCAACGAGGAAAAATATTCGACTCAAGTTGAATTCACGTCCGAGTCATCCGACGGCTGCTCTCTCAAGGAAAAGCATCTGTCCTTGTTGACCATCTTTGATTCTCCTGGCAAACTGCATGAAAAATCAATCCTCCGACAAGAATAGAAGTATTGCGCACACTCATCCATCAATGTGCAAACTACAGTCTTTCCTCTCGCATGCAAATTCGTTGGCGTTGGCAGCAATTAAGAAAAAATGATGGACGGATAGTGATGTCGGTGATACGGTGAACCATCAGATCGTTAGCGGCTTGGCGAATAATTTGCTCTTGCACGCATGGTTGGCCCTATACTTAACTTGATCGGTGAACAGCCGGTGAACAGCTTTCACTGTCAAATGGCAGTACTGTATGGGGCGCCGAGTCCCTCATTCATTCATTCGCATCAGTCCCTTATCCCCCATGATCGGGAGTCACCCTTAAAAGGAAGAATAAAAAAAAGAAGATCGGAAGACTCCAGTCGTAAGTTTAATGACCCTATTGTGCTGTGCCTCTCGAGTCCCTGAGTCCGACCCCCAGGGTCGAGCAACCCCCCTCCCTCTCCCCTCCTGGGCACACCAATTTACTGCTTCCGTCATCTCAGCTCACGGGAGGCACCGTCGTCCACCGAAGCTCACCGTTTGTAAATGCCCAAGTGGCGCAAGCTGACAGGAAAGGAAATGGAATGCGTAGTGCAACTTTTGGCAAGGTACCGGTGTTCATATAAATGTACAAGTCCAGGCCAAGAACTACAAGGACAGTACGTGCAAGGTGATATGATAGGTGGCGCTTTTCAAAGCAGTTAAATTAAGTGTCATTCTGGAAGACACCTGAGCACCTTGTAAAGTAGTCCCTTTGGCCCGCCTGTGGGTATACTATAGTTGCAGGTACAAGTGTGACGAATACCCCAACCCCAGCGCATTTTATTACACAAGAAAAAAATTACGTCACCACCAGTCGCGCTTTAACTTACAACAAACTCCCCGACCGAGCTCAAGGCTAAGTAAGTTAGGCGAGGGCTTTCGATCGCCAGCCCAAAAAAAAACAGCAAGGCGAAAGTCGACTTCCTCCATGGGCTTCTCGGGCTTTTCTTTCGATACCGATTGCCTTAGCCCAACTCGGTTGTTTTCGCCGGCGCCGGTGATAGCAGCTGCGGTTGCAGCGCCCAGTCGCGCGAATCCTCCAAAGGTCCAGAGAATGGGCTGTTGCCGGCCGAGGTTCGGTGGTGTCACGCCGTACTAAGACCTACATCCAGTTATCCGTAAATGCCGTCGCGGTGTTAGGTATCTTCCGCGAATAACAGTAGAAGCTCGATCGTAGTGGAAGATCATGATGATAGGCCCGAAGACTCGGGATCCGAGTTGGCCATTCAAGTGACTTTCGCACTTCCCTTGCACACGTGTGCAGAAGGTTCACTGTCGTCGCACCACTTGGATCTAGATTTCGTCGCTCGTAGAGGACATGGTCGCCACTCGCCCCTCCACGGCCTCCACCCCCGTTATGTCTAAAGGTGGATGATCTCTCAGAAGTTGACGGTGTGCTCTTCGCCCCCCAGCACCTCCAGCATGTGCACGAAGTCATGCTGAGTGCATCAGTGTCGATGTGGAACATGTTGTCGGCTGCTCGAACTCGGATCTCAGACTATGACGTTCGCCCTTCCAGCGCAGATCCTCGACGTGCATGCCCCGCGATTTCGGCATTTGCGCATATATGCGGCTTAACAGCTGTACCCTGCCATCCTTGCATCCACGGCTATTCCCCAGCACCGTTCCTTGTGGACTTCGTCCCCCCACCGCATCTCGAGCTCCGTTAATATCTCCCTTGATGCTCTCGCCTCGTGCATACCGACTCCAAACACTGCCCCTCAGCCTCGTCTCTATAGCACCTCGTTCTGCAAGTCAGTGAATTCCCTCTCCCATCCAGACAACAACGACAACAATGATGACCTTGAAGCGGGCAGAACTCCCTATATGCTCCTAGAACTCATCTACCGTCCCCCCC
>QFDX01006317.1:0-13536 GCA_003315875.1 Lactifluus piperatus | reverse complement strand
GACATCCTAGACGAGTTGCTTGCCAAGTTCAATTCAGCGGCGCCCCGCACATGCATGAGGGGCAACTAAACCCGAGTTATTTCAACCAACTTACCTATACCGTTGCCAACAACTCGCTCGCCATGACTCTCGAACACTCATCGACTGACTTTTTTTTTTTTTACGAAATCGTCAGCTTGGCTCACCACGATCCCCGCTCGCAGCCCTTGCGCCCACCTGACGCTGTTACAAGGTCCCAGTTCACAGAGCTCATGATAATGCTTTCATCCACGCCCAAGCTCCCGCCATAATATTCGGAACCACACCCCTACCCCGATCGCTGCGCCGTTCCGGGCTGCGCGCACGGTTCAGGGTCGATATGGCGCACGCCCGGGCGCTGCTGGCGTTCAAAGTAGACGGGCGCATTGGGGCGAGGTGGTAGTTGTGCTCGTGAGGAGAACGATAGAGGCGAACTAACTGCTACCGTGATGGCGGCGTTGCTTCCGGGGCGAGTGGCCGTCAAACTTTGTATCAGGGTCAACTTGGAAGTTGACATGTGTATGGCCTGTAGAATTCGAACGAGGGATGGAACAGCTACTTAGCTAGGTGGGCGGACCCCGCGTACTTGATGTCATATGGTGAAACGCTTGGGGTTTCTACGTGCTAGTAGTACCATGTGGTCCTTTCTTCTTCTTGCGTAGAAGCTGTCTCCTTGCTCACGATTCATAATAAAAAACCGAGTAGGAAGACCTCTTCGAGGCGATTCTCGATCGAATTCTCCGACATGCCACAACTATCCGCATAAGAAAAAAAAATGTTTGCTATGGTTGGCCAGAAGTCAAAATCAATCTTTCTGCACATCATCTATGAATGTTGCTGCGCCGAACCGACCTTGTTCGGTTGAGCCTTGGCAAAGTTGGGACGTACGATGTCAGAGCGGAAAAATGAGTGGCTCGTTCTTAGGAAATATCGATATTCCCTCTGGTTTCATTCATACATAGAACCAATTTCGCCCCGTAGGGGAACAAGAGAAAACAAAATACGGTACTCGTCCGAGTGAATTGTAAATAATGAGTACGTACGTACACGAGGACGTCCCGAATTTGAAGATCTACTTCCGAAATGAGGGAGAAAGGCGGATATATGGTTACATACGAACAGTGCTCCGATCGACCTCAATAAATAGAACAGAAATATCCTTGAAACACATCTGTCGATGATCAATTTCGCTTCTTACGCGGCGGCGCTGATCCACCACCCGCGTAAGCGTCTTGTGGGGTAGCGCAAGTCTTGGCATCTTTCCCCTTAAAGCGCTTCTGGAGCGCTGCGATCATTAGAATGAACCTAATTTGGGTTTTTCAACAGCTTGGAGCATGATGAGAAGCATATATCTTACCAGTATACGTTCAATCCATTTAGGATCACGTTCCCACAAGCGTATCCGATGAATATGGCACTCGAGAGCCCATCCCGCACCTCGAAGAGCGTCTGACAAAATTGGTATGACTACGGGGATCATGAGTCCATCTGTCAGTAACCCAGACTAGATCGAACGGAGCGGTACATACCACGATGAAACCGTAGATGAGACGAGCGCCGACAAATGTGCTCATCAGAATCAGACCATTGACGAGCTGCAGAGGGCTACCCGTTTGTTTTGTCTTGTCTAGCATCCTGCGTGGATCACCATCAGAGAGATCTAACACATGCGGGGTATGAACCCTATACCAATGGATATTCAAGAATGGTGTGCTCCTGGAAGTGGGGGTAAGTTACGAGAAAGAACACGTCAATCAGCGGAACCGAGGTACGTACAGCTCCCAAAGCAAGAAGCGGGCGCCATAATAGGCAAGGAAGGGCCTCTACAACGAGTGGTGGTACGAAACATTTCAGCTGTCTCAGAACTGGTGGGAAACAGAGAACAGAGACGCCTCACAAACCCATTGAGATAGACACACAAGCATACGAATCCTTGACACGCACAAACATTGAGTACTCTCCAGTCAAAGAAGAGGCAAACACGTACCATGCATGACGAATCCCATTCCTTCATAATGTACCAGGCTCACCACCGTATCCCACAGAAAATATCTGGCCAAAATCACGGAAAGAAGATGAGAGCTGTGCCCACGACGTACGGAAGCCCTATACGCGCGTTCTTACCCACTCGTGATAGCGCAGAGCGTGCCGACGCGGGGGTCCCACCCAAACGCGCGATCTGCTGCGAGGGCCGGGAGATGAAGACAGCGCCCGGCGAGCGGGAGAATGAGTAACGCGTGCACGAGCGATGCCACGCGCGATTGCCTAGGGTAAAACGATGAGTACGACACATATGGTCGATTTGGGGAAAACGAGAGAGAGAAAACGCAGCGTACCAGCCAGCCCGATCGCGCGTTCCCAACGCGTCCCAAGCCTTATTCCCGATGAGGAATTTCGCGAATTCGGGCCCGGCGAGGTGGTGTATGGCCGCGAAGCCGACGGTGGAAATGAGTAGAGTATGAAGATGGTCGGAGAGATGTACGGGGAGGATTGCAGCCATGGACGGGGGTCAATGGATTAATGGTGTGTAGAGCGTGTCAACGCGGTTGACAGTGGCCCAAGAGCAGAGCCGAACTGATGACCGAAGGCCGCATGCCATCACCCGCGGGATCAGATCGCCAGCATGTACGGCCCGGTCACTGCCGGCCTCCCGGCACTCGGACGATACCTCGACGTGGAGCTACATTACGCTCCTCTGACTCGGCTTTTAACTCGTGGAGTTCAACCTTTGATAGAACCTGCAGAGTGCTTCTCATTGCCGTCCGTTCCCTTGTCGTCGCAGGTGAGCGCCGAGTCCGAGTCCGAGTCAGAGCCGAGTCCCAGTTACTCTAGAGCCAAACGGAGATTGTTCAGGTTTTTTGGTATCTTTACAGTTTGCTCCCTTTTGTCTGAGTAATCAGATATGATCTTTGGCTTGCTTTCTCTAAGTTACTATAATATCATGACCCCGATGGATCGTTCACAAGTTCTATCCCCTTCATCACGCGGATCAGAAATGGAGCCAATACACTTCATCCATTCATTCTACGATGGACTGGCCATCGGCAATCCCACCCTTTTTCGCACTCCTGTGTTGCCCTGCCCTCTTGCGCTTAGTCAACGTTCGTCGATCAGAACCACCTGACGCCTGACACCATCTTACCTGTTTGTTCCATCTCGGCTGCAGTCGCGATAACTGAGTATCGCACGGCACTTACCTTCTGACTGCATCATTGGCACCTTCGTCACTCGGCCGCAGCACGGCTCCACATGTACAGTGGTGGAAACCGGCACGGGAGGTGACCGACCATTGCTTTCGCTCGACAGTCATGGGAGCCTTCGGGAGCCTTTCCCGAAGAAACACCCCTCTTTTTCTATCGGCCGAATGCAAACAACAACATTGCTAAAGTGCCAATTGCGATGCTTGAAATATACACGGCTGCTGATCGCCGTCATCCCGTAACCTTCCCCAAAAGGAGACAGAGAGACAGGTGAGGGACCTACCTGCCCCAGTCTCAGGCTCAGACGTGCAAGCACATTCGTGCAGTGCGTGGTTACGAACCTCACTAAAAACACAATGACCCTCAACAAAGGAAATCAACCCCCCCAATTGTAAACTGATAACTTGTATATTAAAACTGCTTCCATTTTTCGCAAAAATAGGTTGGATGATTTAGGGTTGTAGTAGTAAGTGTACCATCGCGTATATCCGAGCGCCGCGCGCGGGTCGCCGGGCACAAACCTCGTGGATCAGACGATATGATACGTCGAGCGGGATCCAATCACGTGTAAACTCATCCACAGGGATTTCAAGCCAATCGTTGAGGGTGGGGGTGGAGTGATGGGCTTCTCCCGGAGATATGATATGATCCACGTTGTTTGCCGAACTTGTTGCAGGCGGGCGGCGTTCGTTGCTAGCTACGACTGTATGCATTGGGATGCGGCACCCATCTACCCTAGTTATTTGGGGTTTCATTGGCGGGGCCAAGTACAAAAGGGCGAACAATAGTTTTCATTGAAGATATTAAATTGATGAATAACGGTTTGTGATTGGTCCAGCCCAGCGCCGGACCCAGGAAATGAATATACCATGGGGCAGCGCTTCCAGTTGTAAATCGCCGTAACACGTAGTGAGTGGCACGCCGTTTCAGAAAGAGGGCGTTTTGACTTCTGTTAGTCTGGTAGGGCGGGTATCCAGATGTGATGTTGATTTGACAGTAGGAGCAGTGAAGACGTTGATCCACGGAAGTTCTCGCGACCGCAGCAATCTCAGCACCTTCTGGGAACAGTCAAAATAGAGCTAGCAGGAGAATCTACGCGAGTGACGGGCTGAATGCATGTTCCCAACAGGGCAATCTAAATGGCCACCGGGAGTATCCGGTCATCGGGTACAGTTATAGAAATCTGTTACGATCCCCGAAAAGAAATGGACGAAGGGACGATACAGGCAACTGACCAACGACCATCGCCTGAGACGGACTTGAAACAAGTTAGGCGTAAACGCCAGAAAAAAGCTCCAAGTTAGGGGGCGAAAGAGACAAACTTTCTTTCGGCGCAGCACTATCACTTTTAAAGAAACAAAACTCCAAGCTCGTGTGCGTAAGATGCACCAGGGCGTGCTAACTTTACAGTTTATGTGCTGTTCTTTCCGAAACTTTCGCTCGCATGGGGTCACGGCGTTCCAACCTTTTCCCTGTTCAGCGCTGCGATGTTGGAAAACGGTGTCCAAATTATTTTTATTTATTTTTGGTTCTTTTTTGGGGGTGTTCGTTCGAGTTCGTGTCAACGGCAAGTCTGACGGCGTGCGTTCTTAATCTCGTCTCGCGGCACTTTGCTCCTCCCGGCCAAAGACGCTTTAGTCCAACGCCATGTAACCGCCGTATCAATTCCGAACGTCGCATTTATACCCAAGGAAGCCGTCAGCCACAAATGACCGAGCTCACGCACCACCACCACCACCACCACCACCACCACCCTCAAAAAACAAAATATAAACGAGGGATGAGAGCCACGTTGCGATTGCGATGTGAATGGACGAGTACGTCAGCTGTGCATTTTTGATGGGGCGTGCATAGTATGGGGGGGAGGTGAAGTGGTTGCGTGCCATGCCGTGAACAACAACACGCAAGGCAGATCTTTCTTTTTTGATGGGTTGGATTTGGTGCTGTAACGCCACTAGTCCCATGTGCTCTCCACCTCACGTGCCTACAACCTGTGCCCATTACGACCCATTGCAAAAAACCAAACGACGTATGTGGCACGCACGGAACTTGGAGCCATGGAATAACTCGCAGAAGGAGTATTCGGTCAGGGGACAAAATTGCGCGATCTATTGTTCCGTTGATGGAATGGGTTAGACTTGGGCGCACACGCACCGTTTGGTATAGCAGCACTGAGAGGGGCTGTGCCTGAGGCCTCTGATTGATTGGATTGTACATTGGGGGATGGGAGGAAAAGCACGCAATTGACCAGTCCCGTCCCGTCAACGGCAACAAGCGGTCAGCCGAAACCGAAAACCGAACCACAAAACCGCGTCGAAGCGCTTCGGCAGGGCACTTGTGTGAACTTCGGGAACTTCGGGAAAGTTCTTTTTCCCCCCCAATAAATAAGAGTATCCTGTGTTGTAGTGTATAAATAAAAATAAGGGTCGTGAAATGCAACCAAAAACATGCGCTGTATAACAATGTGAAGGAGTACTGTATGTGGGCCCCCGAATTGACGGTTTTTGGGGGGTTATGTTCGAACAGACGCTCGAACACGGATCGATACGAAAGTGGGTGGGCGCTTTTCTCCTTCCTGCCTTCGTTCGTTTGTTTTTTTTTTTCTTTCTCGAAAGGAAGAGAGAGAGATGGGTGACTTGAAGATTAAGTTAGCCTTAGCTACACTATTACATACAACTGGGAATTGGGGGGTCCCCAACTCCTCTCCGCAGTTCACCCCCCCACTTCCCTTCCAACGTACCCTCCCCCCATTCCTTGGCGGCAAAGTGAAAAAAACCCCTTTCACTCGTGGATCACCTGTGGCTGGGTGAATGAGGCAAAGCGATGAGAACACTCTGTCAGCCGGTTCTTCCATGATCCCGGACCCGTCGGACTATCGGACTAACTGTACACGAAGTCTATCCTCGGCCGCCATTGTACAGTACAAGGTACTTGTACTGAGGGACTTGCACGTCTGTCTGCGTGACTACATTCATGCTGTCATTTGGTTGTGCTAAAGTGATCCTAGAACGTTGCTATAAAAAGGACATTAATTACAAATTTACAATGATAAGGGGGGGAGCGCCTCTCCAACTCTATCACTTGGGATAAGTTTGCAAAAAAAAAAAACAAATTGCGATTTTGATAATTTTAATTGTACTTGTATGGGTACGGTACGGTGAAGTATTGCTCACTACGGACTCGGACACTTTTTTCTTCGCTCCGGCGTTATTCGCAACGCCTGCTCTCCCCATGAAGATCCTTTTTTGGTGCAAGATAAATACCGCCAGGGGAATAGATACATAGATTATCAACACAGGGAAGCGTGCGTGCGTGTTGGGATGAATGAGAAAGTATTTTCAATGATGTTTTGTTGCTGTGGGTTGAGGTAAAAATGAACGATACTGGCTGAGATATTCTTCGAGAGACGCTGGAGTGATGGGCTTGGTCTGGATTTGAGGGAATGTGGGGAAAAACATGCTACAGTGAATAGAAGACGAGGATGTAATGCGGCAATATGACGTGCAACGAATTGTGGGACGTTTGGTTGAGACGGGCGTTGACATTGGCATGGAGGGATGGACAAGAACCAAACAGGGGATGCATGTAGACGGCGGGGAAGACGTGTCGGACCGGACCGAACATCGTCATTATCTGCGGGCGCCGTTGTGCACATACACCCGTTCAGCACGGTCGCGTAATCCGCTACGCCCTCGGCCGTATCCATATTCACGATCTGCTGCCCAGCCATCAAGCTCGTCCACTCGGCGACGCCCGCGTACTTCTTCTCGACCGGAGGTCAGATCACGCGAGAAAGAGCGTGAACGGGAACGGGAGCGGGAGGGAGAGGGAGAGCGTGGGCGGGAAGTAGAGTCTGGTTCGCGACGACGACCGCGGTATTCCTCAGGGTCCAGGGCTAGAAAAGGTGCGCTGCAGGGGGAACGACCGGCGACAGCGGGTGTATTGTCGACAGTTGGGCGAGAAAGGCGGGGGTCAGTCGGAGAGGGCCGCGTACGGGCCGTCTCGGCCGAAGACCGCGGAGGTGACATTGCCAATGATGACTTTGCATGTGGCGCTCCAAGGGTGAGAAGTGAAAAGTATGCAGGGAGAGAAGCACGGTTGCGTTTTCTAGAAGTGACGGTAGCCTCCGGCATGTCGCTAGTAGGAAAGGGTGCGGAAAGGTGTAGTGGCGTTCCATATGAACGTCGGCGGTGATGGCGGGAAGAGGAAGTAGGTCCCGATATATCTGAGTCTTCTTCTGTGGAGATTGTGCTGTGTCCCGCACTGCTGTTGGTGGTGCTAGAAGACGAGTGGCGATGAAGGAGAGGGATGGTGGAATGGGTATTGGTACTGCTCGGGCGGCGGGCATAAGACAGGGCATCATAAGAACGTAGATGCGGATCTTCTGGGGGGTGAACGGAAAGGAGGTCGACTGGATCCTCCTCGTCGTACCAAATAGGATAAGTGGAAGGGTAGGGGGACTTTGAGGAGGATGACATGGACACGCCGAGAGTGAAGGAGGGAGGGTCCTGTATGGGAGCTATTGCAAGGGGAGGAATGCTGGGAGAAGGCCAAGTAGAGGAGGCAGTGGATAGGGAAGGAGAAGAATCGTCGAGGGCCTGGCATGCGTCGGAGCAGTATATACGGCTAGGTGAGGACGTAATGATGATAGTTAGAAATGGATCATGTGAGGGTAGGGGATATGATTACTTGTCATCACGCATAGGTTTACCGCATTGAAGACAGCAGTCTTCATCGAACATTGTGGAGAGTGGAGGATGAGAAAAGAAAGGGTAGATGGCGGGAGACAAGAAGGGTGAGATGTAGAATATGAATCCAGGATTTTAAATGAGCGCATGACAACAGGTTAACTTAATAATAAATCTGACTCGTGCTCTGAGCGTCATCATCTCACGTTCGTTTGTCCACTCTCAGTTAGTTAGAGACGCGACTCGGTCGGAAAGAACGGCACGTTCACCCTCTTTTTCCCTCTCACTTGGCGCAACGCCCCAAATGCATGTTTGACCACACTCTGCCGTCAATCTCTTTTTTTCTCTTTCACAGCCCCCTCCATTCCCGAGCATCATTCATTTCGTACACATTTCAGCTTGAATAACCCCTTCCGTCCCCGCGTCACGCAATTTCCACTCACAACCGCGACAGCAACTAACAGACACTAATCATCATCCCCTTTCGGAATTTACCGACACAACTCCACATCTTTACCATTACTGTACTACCCTGACCGCGGCGGTATCGCTCCCTGCATCCGCATCCGCCGCCGAGCTGAGCGTGATGGTATTAATAGTCTTTTCCTCACCGACCTTGTGTGATATACATAGACAGCGACTCACCTCCTCAACTCTGTCAGCAAACCACTTCGTGCAAATTAACTGATCATCCGTCACACGTGCGTTGGTCAGGGGATATCTGAGCTTGTAAGTTAGCTGGTACATTAGTCTCACTTGGCGCTGACACCGCTCCACTCCCACTCCCTGGCTGACGGCGAGCGGGAATTGAATCCAATTCAATTTAGTTACTGAATCGTAAGTGTAGGGGATCTCGCTCCGTCAGAGTGTTTAAGCATAGTAACTGTTAACAGAGTACAACAAGTCTTGACGATTTCTCTTCCTGTGTCACACCGGCTCGCATTGCTGACATGACTTTCGCATGCCATCCCATAGTAAGCCAAGCCGTAAGTATAGACCTCAAACCTCTCCCATTCCTCCAGATCAATCGGTGGCTCATCTCTCTGTTTTAGAACATTCTCGACCAATCTGGTGGGCAAGTCACATGCCGTGCCTCTATATGAACACATGATCACGCACATGCGTCGGTCAGGTGAGCCTTATACCCACGCGCCAATTACACACCAAAAATTGATCCGCTGAAAGCGCTGCCCCCTGTGCGTCGGGATCAAAACTGATTCGTCCGCCGAGCTCTCTTTCGCGCCCCTCTCCATGACGTATGGTAGCTACAGTATTTAATGGAATGATGAGATTCGTCAGGTGTTTGTCGTGGCTTCAATCGGCCCTGAACTTGCAAAACTGTAAAGGGAATATCGGATTGTCGGACCGCAGCCCTTTCGTCGCAGCCCCGCGCGTCCGCGTCTATCGACGGTTGAATGATGATATTGCGGCTTCCTCGTGATCATATCGAAACTTACTGTACCCCGTGTTTCGCGCCTTGATAACTGTACGAAATATGGTGGGAGCCGAGCTCTTTCTGCACACAGTCCGGGTTGCTGACACCGGCAAACCGGGCCCAACCTGGATACCGGGGAATAACCGTTTTTGGGGCCCCCCAATCGTGACGCTGTGCGAATGCGAAAAACACATCAATTCCAGAGCTCAGCAACTTATTTTTAAACGTGTCCTTTCTCGAGGACAAAGACAGATTTAAAAACAGGCCACATGATATGATTCCATTCCATAAGGGTGGGAAAGAAGGGCATGTAATTTGTTAATGACAGCTGCGAGTTCTTTTGCATTGTCCGTTTTCTACTTTAGTACTCTAGTCTCTCACTTTCAAGGGGGAGAACGTGGGTATCAAGGGCAGGATAGCAGGTACTGTACCCAAGCCGACTCGTCTGAGCCTAAGGGACAAGGTACAGACTGTGCGGACTACAAACCATCTGCGAACCGATTCGCGTTTCTCGTACTTGTTCCCATTGTGGTCAAGGGAGAGAAAAACTGGAGCGCGAACGTTTTTTTTTATGGATTTACCGAGTGGGTGGGACAGATCTACAGTCTTCGAAGAAGAGCCAAGAGCCGAACAAGTCCAAAAAAAGGTCGACGCGCCGCCCTGGAACGGAAGCATTGACATTGATAGTTCCCTTGCGGGCCCCGCCCTCCCACCCACCCATCCAATTCAGCTCTCGGGTGGGGCCTTTCTCGGAGAACAAGGAGGACGGCTTGGTGTCATCGCTACATGCTAGGGGTTGTGACCCCCCTCCCCCCGCCCCATCGCGTTCTAGTTGTTCCGAGTTATGCATAGACGAGTCCATGATTCGGAATAGACTGTGTGCTGATCCACACATCTGCCGATCTAGCTCCATGCACCGGTGCTTGTTGGGCCATGCGTGCGGTCGCTTTGATTCCCGCGCAGGTCTGGGGTAGCTGCGGCTACGCTTCTCTGTAGATCTGGGGGTGGTCAGATTACACGACCCGGACCCGCTTCACCCCCCCTGAAGAGTGGCTTCTTCCTCTTTGGGGCATATGCAGGTGGGACAGTCGCACACAGTTGCGTGCTCGGCATTTAATATCAGGATATGTCACTTACAAATGCAGGGTTCGTTTTTGACGTCCGTGGCAGATTTCCAAGACAGGTAGATAACATGTCATTGGCAATGTCCGAGGTAATTGTAGTTGGCAAGTCCGCCTTATTGTCATCGTTCGATATTGCACTTGCACGTAGCCTGCGGGAGTGGCGTGTCGTGGTGGGATCATTAATGGCATCTAGACTTGCAGTGCATGGGAAGTGATAGTTTATCGGACAACAGATCAGCAAGAGTGTGAAAGTTAACAATTGGACTCGGAGTCGCCATTGACCTTGGCGGACTCGGCAGATAGGGATATTTGAATATGTCGCGTTCAAGATGTTAGGCTTTTCGAGCCTGGAAGCGTCCACAAGCAATGGTAATTGTAAGCCCAACGCCACGTGGGTATTTTCTAGGGCCTTGGACTGCTCGTTAAGTGCGTGAGCTAGATATCCTGTCTACTCGATGCAGTATGTGTCGACAGTGAAGTCCAAGAAGTAGCCATATTTACTACATGTTGAGCCCAAAGACGCTGCCCGGGGCTATAATTGGAGATCTACAGACGATGCCAGGGCCAAGGAGGACAGGGAGCTTGCGAAGAAGAGGCATTTAGTAGATGTTCTCTTCAGTTGATAGGTTTGTACCGTGATGACCCTAGATATCAAGATAATTGTAATGACTAATTGGGCAGTAATTGGCCCTCTAGTCCTCTAGAATCTTTTTTTCCAGTCGCAGCCGCAAACCGGTACTTGGACCTCGCCGGGAGAGTGGGCATTTAGGGAGTCAGGACGGCGTTGGGACCAAGATATCTCACACTCGTTCGTTTTCTTTTGTTTAGCGTCTCTCATATAGCATGCTTTCCGTGTTGACAGCTTTGACAGTTAGTTATTCTTTCCCCCAACGCTCAGGTACATTCGCCACCCCATCATTCTACGAAGCATCATCATCACTCACAATGTCGTGGTAACCTCTGCCAGAACAACAATGAGAACAATAACCGAATAGCCAGCATGTTCACCCAAAGGCTGGGTGACTTCCCACATCTTTCTCTATTGTTCTATGGTTCATCAGCTTATGGCTTATGGAACATCGACGCATAAAAGAGCTCCGAGACGTCAGCAGACTTTAAGTCGACACTAGCGATACCGAAACATTCAGCCCTCTAAACCACCTCTAACACAATCCATGGATTCATTCACCTCGTTTTTCGCCATCTCTTCCGCCGTCGCCTACCCTCAACCCGACCCTCAGCCATCCGAACCCGTCGATAGCGATGGCAACCCAGACGGCCAGATTTGCACCATCGCTTAGGGACAAATTTTCGAAACCCTATATGGCCTCAACTCCCGATCATGATCTACAAGTGGTCCCACAGTTTAGCCATGTGCCAGTTTCGCGCCATCCCACACAGCACCGAACCCATTTTCTATTGTATTTTTGGATTCCCACTCCATAGTTAACCCATGTGCTTCCCCCGCCACCTTTGGTGATGCTGGTACTAATGCACTACACATACCCGTTTAACTTTTCGTTGTAATGCCCGTGCTCTGGATTTTGTAGCACATTTTGATCAACGCAATGATGTACTACTAGTAAATCCCTTCTGTGGGTGAATTACAACTGTCTGTATACTGTAGTACTACAGCGTTAGTAACCCGTCTTTCCGGCAAATCATTTCACTCGCGTGCTTAGCAATATCCTGAGGGCGGGCAGAGATGGTAACCAATTGCCTAAAGCGTTCACCACAACTGTGACTACGGCTCGGTTGGTTGACAAATACTGTCGCGTGTTCAGAGGTCGACGCGCTGACGAAAACCGAGGACTATGACAATCACGGGCCCTTCTCAATTGCCTTCATTCCTTCACCAGCACAGGAGCATATCTCTGTGTTGCTGCCTGCATCTACACCCAGTGAGCCCGTTGACCGCCTTAGCCTTAGCACTAGCTGGCCCCTCGCACCAGCATCCCCACATGATACACAGGAGCCCCTTCTTCGTCTCTGATTGATCATGGCCGTTGGCTACGTGAGGAGAAGCTCACTCATTAGATAGAGTGGCACACTCTCGAGCCGAGATTTGGGCTTCTCGTACTTGTTCCCATTGTGGTCAAGGAGAGAAAAACTGGAGCGCGAACGGTTTTTTTTTATGGATTTACCGAGTGGGTGGGACAGATCTACAGTCTTCGAAGAAGAGCCAAGAGCCGAACAAGTCCAAAAAAAGGTCGACGCGCCCCCTGGAACGGAAGCGTTGACATTGATAGTTCCCTTGCGGGCTCCGCCCTCCCCCCCACCAACCCAATTCAGCCCTCGGCAGTGCGTGGGGGCCTTTCTCGGATAACAAGGAGGACGGGCTTGGTGCCGTAGCTATATGCTAGGGATTGTGACCCCCCTCCCCCCGCCCCATCGCGTCCACGTCGTTCCGAGTTATGCATAGATGAGTCCATGATTCGGAATAGACTGTGCGCTGATCCACACATCTGCCGATCTAGCTCCATGCACCGGTGCTTGTTGGGCCATGCGTGCGGTCGCTTTGATTCCCGCGCAGGTCTGGGGTAGCTGCGGCTACGCTTCTCTGTAGATCTGGGGGTGGTCAGTTTACACGACCCGGTCCCGCTTCACCCCGCCCTGAAGAGTGGCTTCTTCCTCTTTGGGGCATATGCAGGTGGGACAGTCGCACACAGTTGCGTGCTCGGCATTTAATATCAGAATATGTCACTTACAAATGCAGGGCTCGTTTTTGACGTCCGTGGCAGATTTCCAAGACAGGTAGATAACATGTCATTTGCAGTGTCCGAGGTAATTGTAGTGGGCAAGTCCGTCTTATTGTCATCGTTCGATGTTGCACTTAGCCTGCGGGAGTGGCGTGTCGTGGTGGGATCATTGATGGTATCTAGACTTGCATGGGAAGTGACAGTTTATCGGACAACAGATCAGCAAGAGTGTGAAAGTTAACAATTGGACTCGGAGTCGCCATTGACCTTGGCGGACTCGGCAGATAGGGATATTTGAATATGTCCTGTAAAGACCGTTCAATATGTTAGGCTTTTCAAGCCAAGAAGCGTCCACAAGCAATGGTAATTGTA
>QFDX01006314.1:0-20955 GCA_003315875.1 Lactifluus piperatus | reverse complement strand
TTGCCAGATACTGCGCGAAGTCGAGTGTCACCGCGGAGCTCCATGCAAGCCATAGGGTGATAGGCAACAAGGCAACGCGGAGCCAGAATGTACCAGGAAGCATGGCCATGATGGCATGCGCATAGTAGCTTAGGAGGACAGGAGCGACGTCTGTCAGTGTGAGCGGTTTTCGAATGCTTGCATCTGGTAGGTGCATTTGAGGGATGTATGAGGAGACCATTTCCATGGGACCGATCCTCAGGTTGTCAGTCTTTTAAACTTTTAAAGAAGGAAAGGTCTCGATTCGGTTGAGGAAGGTGTCTAGTCTTGTGATATGGGTGGTTTCAAGACTAGCGTGGTCTTGTCCGAGGATAATGGAGCGGCGTCTAGGGTGGGTGAGGAAGGAGTGTCTTTGTTTTATGGCCTTGGGGTTACCATGTTCCCACAAAATCGCGCGTATTGCGTCCATCCCGGCCCCGCGGCTTCCGGTCCGGGTCCGGTTGCGGTGCTTTTCTCTGCTTTCGGACTCGGACTTGTCAATGGGTTCCGGTTCCGGTAGCGTCGCCCCCGCCCCCGCCCACTCACTCCTTTCAACACCCCTATCCGCAATCCAAGCTATTCAAAGCTTCAGGCCTCAGGCCTCAGAGCTCATCCCTAGCAATCTTTTTCACTCGACTTTACTGTAACAAAACATGATTGTCAAGGTAGATGTCACCTGGGTACTCTCGGACCGTGCCCTTGTGGGCATTTAAAAAAAATGCCGCACACTCGCACAACACCACGCCACGGTCCCTCTCCACCCCAACCACCAGGAACTCCACTCACCAGAAGGCCACAGCCATCGCGGCATGGCAGGCTTGTTGGCACAACTCCCCAAGAACAACGGACACCTACACGGCCCTCCCCCATCTCCGCCGCCGCCGCTGGAGGCACCCGCACCACCTCTGCCACACTCATCTGCCTGATAACAGGCCACACATTCATTGGCTCCTACACCACTCGTTTTAGACCAGACAAGCCCACCCATTGCCCAGATTGCGGCGTCAATCCCCAAACGGTCCCCCATGTTATCAATACTGCCCTGCTACACAGTAGAACGGGAAGCACTCCTTAGACCGGTCGCGTGTAACTTCTCACTAGCGGCTCTCTTTGGCACTAAGGAAGGAGGGACAGCGCTCATTAAGTTCCTCGAAGCTACCAAAACTTGCTTCGGCCCAAGAGAGGAGCCCTTCTACCCAGGATAACCCACCTGGGCCTTTTGCCTATACACCACTTAAATACCCTCCCTAAATAGCTTTCTACCCAGGTCAATCCAGGCGCTACTTTGCCACTTATACTACCTATGTAAAATCTCGCAGTGAGGACCGCGTCTTGGTTTAACCTATAGCGGAATACAAATCGGATTTAAAAAAAAACATGTTCCGGGTACAATTAAAAGCGGGTTCATCATGTCATACTGTAAACGCCATTCTTTACGTGGAGGCCTGCCCTGGTTTCTCATCTCATTCAATGTTTTTTATTGAAGGGTGAAAGCGGCGGAAGTCACGTGGTAAACCAGTCACGGGCTAGTGGTATGGATGACGTAATTAAAGACGGCCTACACAGAAATCTCAAACGAGTGGCCACGGTGCAACCTTGAGGACTCCTTGAGGCGAGTATCAAGATTCGCTACTCACTGGCACCAATGGACAACATGTGCACTTTCGCATGTCTTTTCTTTAACCCATTTTACCCTGCATTTTCTCCTTCTGTCCCATCATGAGCAACATCATGACCGAGTGTTTGGGTTGGATGAATGATTCGTCGCTTGAAGAAGGAGCGCATCCTAGTGAGTCTTTTACCTCCTCTCATCGCGTTCTCCACATCTCTTGTTCAAGTGGGAGATTTGAACTACCTGACTAATGACAAAGGCACAGGTCGTCGCTCGGGTGGTAATGACAGTGACAGTGCACAGCAGCAACCAATTCCAGATTCAGATTTCACTGATGGTGCCAACAACCTATGGTCTCTTTATGTCAACGAGGCTCAGAAGCGTGATAAGGCTCGGATCCAAACCTTGAAGGACGATATGGACGGCGTCATACTATATGTGCGTCAAAATGTCTTGTGGCCCTTACTACATATATATCCGTTTAGTGGCTGATCATGACCATGTAGTCTGGCTTATTTTCCGCAACGGTTACCGCATTCATTATCGATAGTCGACAGTCCTTGCAGAACACTCCCTCACAAACAATAGCTAACTTCCAGCAACAAACTGTTCTGATACTCACGAGGATTGAGCAACGGTTCGCTTCGATCACTCCCCAAGGCTCCTTCCCACCCTCTCTACCACAACCACCGCCACCACCTTACCCCAATTACACACCATCCTCATCCGATGTCCGGGTGAATGCACTTTGGTCCTCGAGTCTCGTATTCAGTCTTTCTGCGGCACTCCTTGCGATACTTGTCCAGCAGTGGGTCCGCTGTCACATGCAAGTCTTCCAGTATGGTCATCCCTTGGAGAGTGCACGGTTGCGACAATACTTTCATGAAGGCCTCGAGAGCTCACATATGCTTGTCGTGGCCCGAGCTGTCCCGGGACTCCTCCACCTTTCACTTTTCTTATTCTTCGTGGGGCTCTGTGACTCGTTATTGCACCTCAACAAGATCGTCTTCGGTGTCACCTTTCTCCCCATCGCTCTCTGCAGTTCATTCTACCTATTCTGCACGATCGTTCCAGTGATGAAGCCACAGTGGCTATACCAGACCCCGCTCTCAGGCCTATTCTGGTATCTATTCCAGAAAGGGAAGTCCGTGAGTTCGGACATGGTAATGGGACAAATACGGCTAGCAATGGATAAGACCGACGGGCGTACGGGCCGTGATACGAGGTCAATCCGGTGGCTAGTCGATAACATCACGGGGGACGCGGAGATGGAATCATTTGCATTGGCTATCCCAGGCTCCTTTGACGTGGGATGGGACGAGAAAGTGTGGATAAGTGTCTTTGAAACCAGCGCCAATGGACGCGTCTCTAGAGATTCGACCCCCAACCCGCTAGGTGTTACCGGTGACGACGCTCCCCTGCCCAACAATGTTCCAAGCCGTCGACCTTTTCGCTTCATTCCCCACATTAGATCTTCCCGATCACGTGTCGAGTTACCTCCACCCAGCCGCAATATTTTCAAAGTGCTCCGCGAACGTATGCGCCACCTATTGCAGACATGCAAACGTGGCCATTTCGTGAATGAAGATGCACGAATTAAGCGCATCGACGCTTGCCTCGACGCCCTTGCATTGCTTTTCTTCAAGTTTCGCGTCAAGTTGGACTGGTTTGAAGAAATTGGGCAGAGGCTTGGTGAACTAGGTCCTACAACGGCCCTCTCCGGCCCACCGATAGGCAGGTCGCACCAGTCGCGCGACGCACGGTGGACATGCCTCTCGCTCATGGCTATTCGCCATATGCTGAGAAACAAACAGTTAAGTGTGATGGCTGGATATGCTGTGCGGGGACTTGCGCGCATACAATCATTCCTTGGCGTTTCGGATGAGGATGCGGTTGCAAGTGCCGAGGAGATCGATAGACGTCTGGGGAAGGCGTGGAGACAGGTCCAGGATCTACATCGAGCATTTAAACTCTGGGACCCGAGCAAACCTGTAGAATTGGAAGACGTCCAACAGATTCTGGCCAACCACCGATCACATCTTTCCTTGTTGGAAGATATGATACACGAAATTGATGCAGAAGAGAGTGTCGACTGGAGAATCTCCTTTCTTCAGGACACCGTGGACGAGGCCACGCACAATTTGACCCGGCAGCTTCCCGGCATATCATTCAACGAGCTCAGACATACTGAACCCATTTTAGTCAGCGAAGCTTTTAATTTCAACACCACGGATCCTGCCCCTGCCCACCGCATTTGGTATTCCCCGTGCAGCAACTTCAGAGCTTACACCTCCTAGGCCGTAAATTGCGTGGCATTATGGACGGAGCAGACACCGAGGGATACGAGAAGACACTTCGAAATCTGAAATCCATCAATCCGAGTTCTTTCCCACTCTGGCAGGTCAAGAACCCGATGAAACGGCAACTGTGGCGTCTCCAAGATTTACGCGACGGTTGTGGTCTCGGTTATACTGTCGAACTTTTCTTCCTCGCTCTGAGACAGTTGAATTCAAACGAGGATTACGGGAATGCCTTCGAGAACATCATTTCTCGGTGGGAGGATGGCAAGAAGTCATTTGGGACGCAGCAAATTCTGCTGAATATGATTTGCGACCTCGTTAACCCAGATTGTGGAATCTTCTCGAATCATACTTATCCGATGTACATCACAGACCGCCTGCTGAAGCTGACGGAAGATATCCTTGACGGACAGGCAGACGAACGTAGGCATATAGAAGATGCGATTCGGAACCTCGACGCTGTTTCCAAAGACAGTGACCTCCGAACTAAAGCGTTAATAGCCCTAAGGCGAGTCTTAGGCCGGTAACCGAGACGAAGGTCGCGTGACCTCAGCGTAGCGCTGTACGCACGTTTGGAGAAACGTATTTGGGTCTCTTTCTGTGTGCTCATTAATGTACGAAACATTGGGCATGAGCACGTAACGCCGTTACTACATCTTTCTCACGTAGATGTTCATACAGAGAGCTGTTCTGTCACAATTAACGTATTATCACTCTAGGTATAGTCCAAATTGCAAAGGTCATATCATTCTTGGGAATGTTTTGCGTACGATGCAAAAATCGGAAGTGCCTAGGAGGTTGTGTTGAGAACATGCTTCACAATCTTTAGATCGGCATGAAACGAAAGAAAAATGCCATCGCAGAATTATGGAGAGCACAAATAAAGATCATCTCCTTTAAGTTCGAGTACACAAAACTCTTGCGATCACTTTAGAGAAGGCATGCATATGGACAAGCATGTGCGCAGACTTTACACATTCACACGATCATGAACACATCGTGCCATTTATTACTCGGATATACCCGTGATAACTATTGCCGATTAGATAAAATGATATTGCTTTTCTTGACAGCACGTCCTCATACTGGTTCCCATCCACACCCAACTCTCCATCCCAACGCCAGTGGCAGGATGGATGTCACCAGAGTCTCAAGGCCCCAATTGAGGATAGTCAGTTGGGGTCGATAACCGTGGGTATACAGTAGATGAATAACATCTCAGTTTCGTGCAAGTGAGCGTGTGGTGTGACTGAGTACACTATTCATTGTTCCCCCTTTACATATATTGGGGCACGCGCGCGCATGATCGAACTCACCGATAGATCGTCCATAACCACATACGCCAAATGCATTGTTTTAGCCCCTCGAATGGCAACAAGATGATGACTGTGCTGTGTACTGAGTCTACTGGCTGTAGGTGAGCGTCCTGCATTCACAGCATAGCGCTCTTGTAAGCAATCAATATAGAAGGGTGTGCCATCATCCGTGCAGCTGTTTCCCACTAGCAAGCAAATGCCAGCTTCTCGGGTGGGTTCGTGCAAAGCATCATCATCAAGAATAACTTGGTACAATAGGACCGCTTCATCCAAGTCCTTTCTGTGACGAACCAGCATGAAGCGATTAACCACGTACCACTGAATTGACTGTATTCTAATGTCTATTGATTGCTAACGACGCTTGATGATTGTCCGCCCTTCCATACCCCCCTTCTTCCCCCCCTACGGCTCCTCCAAATTCCTCGTTTTGCGCTAAATTCCTCTGTAAGGAAGGATATGTTAGCATGTGGCAAAACCAAGGAAAAGACTGAGACTAGACGCACCGTTGTCCATTTATAATAAGTCCAAAAAAACACTGATTCTTTGACGCGTTCCTTCAAATCCTAGTCAGAATGTCAAAGAAAGAATTATATAGAATTAGAATGATTATAGGAGCGTACCTTTACTTGCGCTTATGTAAGCGAACTGAAATGCTTGTCGAGCTCGTGCTTTGAGCCCTCGGGGTGTTTAGCCAACCA
Source organism: Lactifluus piperatus (assembly GCA_003315875.1). NCBI lineage: Eukaryota > Fungi > Basidiomycota > Agaricomycetes > Russulales > Russulaceae > Lactifluus > Lactifluus piperatus. The sequence goes on along the minus strand of QFDX01006314.1, from coordinate 15,011 downwards.
CTCCCTTGCAGCGACTGACACCACCGATCCCAAAGTCGACAGCATGCGTCGCACCTTGGGTGCGGAGAAGGAAAGGGTGGTGGGTGGTGGGGACGATGGATGGGAATCCGTGGGTGAGTTGGCCTCAGGAGAAGGGCTGTTGTTTGTTTTTCCCAAGATTGCCGAAAGTATGGAATGCTCGAGGTTGGCAGCTTCTGAGCCGAAGGGGAAAGGCGATGCATTAAACGATGGGCTGAACAAAGTATCCGTTGGGGAAATGGTGTCGGTGACTGTAAATAGGCTCGTGAGGTCATGGGCGGGGAATTGCTGTGGAATTAGGCATGTCTGGAGGCGCCCTTAATGTGCGCGGTCGAGCAGGTAGGGACACGTTGCTAGCAGTGCCAGCTTTCGGCCTTCTGATAAGTTCTGACCAAGGGTGCGAGGTGGCTAGCCAGAGATAGCAACAAAGAGAAAGTGACAGACAGAGTTCATCGTTACTTAAGAGAAATTTTGCGTGTTTCCGATGACCTTCGACGCAAGGCCTGCCATGCCACACTTGGTACAACGCTGGCTGGGGGCAGGTCAGTCGCCTTTGACCAGTGAAGTGGTCTAGTGAATATTTGGTCGCAGATGGAGCGCGGCAATAAGCCGGTTTGTGTTCGGAGGTCAGAACCTAGCTAGTAGGAGGTAGATGAGTGACGAATAATAAAACTGCGTCGTTGACTAACAATCCTCAGTATGGTAAACAAGGACGTGGAGCCCTTCCGGAGTCCACAGCTCCTTGCCATTTGAGTCATCATTGACGATCTTGTCTGTGTGAAAATGAGCGGGTGCGTCACGGCAAGATTAAATCGCACATTGGAGCACTCTTCTTGGTCCCATACCCATCCTGCTCAAACACGCCCAAACCATAAGCAAAGGCATGGCGAATGGGTGCATCGAAATCTGAGACTATGCTCTCGAGCAGCGCGAGTATCGAGTTCTACACGGGTAGAAGCTAGTTTTGACCAAACGTCGTGGGTAGGTGAAGAAGTGCTGATGAGAGACGGCAGGGCGTGGTGCAGGGGATACATCAGTAATTATGTAAATTAGTTTCCAGTGGTTGCTCAACCTGAGAAACCACTAAAAACCAGCAGAAACCCAGAAACCCGGACATACGGAAACCTATGTCCCATTTTCCAGAAACCAATTAAATTGAACAGTGTCCAGAAACCCATGGAAACCACAAAAACTATGTACAGTGACTATAAACTATATACAATTACACAACAGGGTATCTATTACTTGATATGCCATTGATCTGATGACGAGGGGGAAATGAGAGTCCCGAGGGGACCACAAAGGGCAGTGATGCGGGAGCCTACAAGCAAGGACATGATTGGGTCGCTGCTGACGAGTGCCCTCATATTTGTTTGTGGTTGTATGCGCTAGTCATGTGATGGTTGAAAATCGACGCGTACTAAGGTTTAAGGTTTCCCTGGTTTCCGGTTTTGGGGTTTCCGGAAATCTGGTAACCAATGAAAACCATTGAAAACCCGGAAATTATTTTGCCGTTTTGCTGGTGTATGCGCCTCTGCGGCTTTGTACTATCACAAATTGGGAGTTGCAAAATGTTTAGCAAATTGATGATTATAACACATCGGCTTCACCTTTCTTTAATCGGACCAGAGGGATTAGTAGACTAGGACCTCAGCTAAATGCCTATAATGTCAGTTTCTTGATTGGATGTTGTGGAATCCTCTCGGAGGGAAGCCGGATGGCCACATGCCAAAATCAGGGAGTTGCAAAATTTTTGTCACGGTGTGTCACGTAGCCGGTTTCATCTCCGCTTTGGCACCGTGAGAAAGGCCACGAATTGGGAATTCAACAAAATGTGTCGTGTCGCATTGCGGAGAAGCGGACTTCGAATTCCGATCAAGTGGAATCACAGAAAGTCACGCAAAACCAATGATAACCCTTCGATACTCGTTCCAGCTGCATGAGCCATCTGGAAATTTTTCAAAACCTTTCATTATAGTGTATTACTCATGTATCCAAGAGCTTGAGCCAAAAGGTTCACTAGAAATTTTAACCGAGGACATTCTTTCCAGAATGTACAGAATTCTGCTCAATGATCAGGCAATCGCAAGCCAATGGCGTGCTCTATTCTCAAGCGGCTTAAGATCTAAATAATATTACCATTAAGGTATTCTGTTCACAAAATGATCAGGTGCAGAGGTGCATTGATCTCTTAAAGAAGTGCATTTTGCAACTCCCTGTCATTTTGCAACCCAAAACACATGTTAGTAGTTGGATGTTTAGAAGGTGTGCGTGGCAGTTCTAAAACGCTGGATGAGGACATGGTTTCTGTTGATAAGGAACATAAAGTCAAAACCGATATGATAAATGGACGAGGTGGATGTTTGATGGTGGATAAGCTGATGCTGACAGAGTGTCCATATTCAAGAGGGCAAGAGGAAGAGGGGAAGGCAATGTCGTTGATCAACGTTGATCAACCCCCACATGTGATATATATAAGAGACACGCAGAGGTTGCAAATGTGTTGACAAATTTTCATTAAACAAGTCGGGTACTGGGGCCCTGGGGGAGGGCATATGTATGCCAAATTTGGCAACTAGATTTGTGGGACGAAGCCGGACTTCGCCGAGCATCGTCCCTCGTTGTCGGTAAATGTACTGTATTCCATTAATTGACATCAACGTGCATCAACTGAGATTGACGGACTTTTGACTGGGCTTAAGTCCTTTGTAGGACACGTGTAGACAATGTGCTGTATTATTCAACGGCCGACTGACACAGACCCTGCTCATTATTCACAGTATCACAAACCATGCCTTTCACTCGTGGCGTGGCTGACTCCACTGTGACAGTTAGGGTGGTGGCTAGCCAGCGAGGCGCGGATTCCGATCTCGTTGGCTGCTGGTACTAATCACAAACCGAAGACAGGCGACACCTTAAGTTAGAAAAATAATCAGAGAGTTTAATGATAGATGAGGATGAACTTTCCCATAATCTGTCTCAAGCTAAGCAATATATACTAAAGCAGGACACATACTGTATATGTGACATATGGATCAACGGAGACAAGGAAGAGGAAGATGTTGACAGTAAGAACAGCAGTGGTGTCTCCATACCATAATGGACATTGGAGAACGTATAAAAAATAAGTATCACCAATCCAAACGGGCCAATTATCTGCTGCCAGAGGGACAAAACTCCGCAATCAAGTCAATTATCTTCTCGAGAATCAGGTCTTTCTCGCGATAGGTGAATGCGCTTGTCGTTGTGACAAAGTGGCGGATGTCATTGTGTATCTTACTCTTCGGGCCAGACTTGTCATGATGATCCATACGCCTCAGGACTTCTGATGACGACAAATCATGGCCACTTCGAAAAAGCTCATGCTGGATGACGGTAAGGTCTACAACGTAGCCCATTATGCAACAGATGTTCTCGATACTAGACGAAGATATGAGGCAAAGGCTATGATGTACGAATAGTTTGCTTACCTGTTTTTGTATGAACCCTTGACCCACTGAGCTACAGATGTGATCGAGCCATCTACGTTGGACCTGTCAAAGAATTGGATTCTTCAACTTCTTCATTGATTCTATGCGGAAGGTGAGTGCTCACCTCGTAGACGCCACGGCGTGTGGTTCAGCCAAGTCTTTGACAAGGTGAGACATGTGGGCTTGAAACACGCTGCTTGAGAGATACTTTCCATCTCCTTCAGCGAACAGATACGACCACTAGGGAAAACAAAATACAAACCTTCCTTGGATCACGAAGGTTCCAAATGTCCACAATATCGTTATGGATAATATCAATGCAGTATTCCATGGTGCGCCCAGTGAATCCGCGACTAGAAGCGAGGCCACGCCAATACCCTATATTGTGAGGGACCTTGTCAGAATGACATTAATCGTGAGTTGGCCATACTTTACTCACGACTTCGTCCAACCCTGCAGGAAGGGATTAGATAATAAAGTTTGAGAATAAAGATAACACTACGTGCACGATGGAGGCCTGAAGGGTTACGTCACGGCTGACTCTCTGTGCTATGGACCATGCAAGCGAGACGGCGAAAATCTGAGATCTACGGCTTTGTGCATCAAACGAGGTGGAAGATGAAGTAGTGTTCGAGCGGTCTGCAGCCACGAGCTTGTGTGTCGTCAAAGACAGCTTGGAGATGAGGCCACCAAATCTCGCATCCGCTATAAAAAACCGATGGTTGTCAAACAGCCCTTCCGTGCAACGCATACAAGAAAGCAAGTACTTGAAACAACTTCTGCTGGGATATCTCTGGGTCTCTTATCCAGTAAACGGCGACAAGATTCTTCACACATTGCATGTGCTCTGGTCTGAGAGTCACCACCCGCCATTTCAGATGAATCTTGGGAGCAGATCACATCAAATTTCGTAAGCACAAGAAGAACAGGCACTAAGGGTCGTGGGTACTGTTAGACAGACAGGGCGTTACTTGAATACGCTGACCTTCTCGCACAGCCAACAACTCTTTCGCCCATTCTCCGAGATTCCTGTTGTTGAGTTCCGTCGTGGGAATACAGACCCTAAAGTAGCTTTCATTAGCTTCCAGCTATTGTCATCACTGAATCGCTACCAAATTGCGTGTAATCTTTTCGACGGTGGGCAGCTTTTGCTAGTGCGGCCCGTGATGAATTCCCGGATGACCTCCAAATCTTGTGCGTACTCATGCACTATAACACGATCATTGTCGGGGTGAAAAATTTCGGAGTTGATATCCGGGAACCTGGGGGTCAACTGTTTGTCCCCCGAGGGATGGTCAGGGTGGCTGGGAATGGATGCGAAAGACGATACATACCGCAAATTGCACTTTGAAGACAGTGCTGATGAGTGATGACTTGCCAGAGCCGCTCTGTTATGAAAGCTTGCAATTGATTGAGGCAAGACTTACTTAGTGGTCAGCACGCACCTTGCCCACGACGAGAATTCTGAATCTACAGGACAGTTGAAGTAGTAATGCTTACGAGGAAATAACCTGGACACATACCTTAAGTTGTCAGTAAGCGTGCTCCACACAACGGAAGTGGACTGCCGGCGACTGCTTTCATTCGGAGCTGACTTCCGATTCAGCCTGGGTAGTGGTGGAGGGTTTGGCCCGTCACCGGGTGGATATTCAGGCCTATATTCAGGTTTCGGACCACGGGCATGGTAGGACCTTGGTTCAGTCACGGCCCTAGGCCTTACGGCCGGCGGTACTGGAGATAGACCCGGAGGCAGTTCCGGTCGAACTGACCCTTGTGCAGACTTTGACCTGGTGCGCTGGTAAGTGTCCGGCCTCGGCCCTCGAGACCGGGTGCTTCGGGTGCTTCTGATACTTCCGCGTAAGGATCGCCGGTCATCGAGATTTTCACTCTCATTTGGGTGTGTTGAGGACGCAGGTCTTCTCACACTGTGCTGTCGTGACACAGTAGCAGCTCTCTGGGGCGCGGGCGGGGTTGGGACAGGTTGGGAAGCTTCAGGTTTCGATGCTGGGTGGGAAGGGATATCTTTGTGGGCAGAGCCGGAGAAGCAGTTGCCCATGAAGGGGGATGTTAGTGCTTATGGGAGAAGGGGATATTTTAGACCACCATGAGGTAGCGCTATCGTGAACTAGGGTTGAGGGTTGTCATACTGTATCAGTGCAGCCTTGAGGCATATCAAGATTCGCTCGTCTTTCTTTCCCATTTTTACCCTGCATCTGCATTTTCTCCTTCTGTCCTATCACGAGCATCATCATGACCGAGTCAGACGAGTCTATGGTTTTGGAAGAGCTTGAAGAAGGAGTGAATCCTAGTGAGTCTTTGCTCATCGTGGGAGATTTCAACTACCTGACTAATGGCAAAAGGTACAGGTGGTCGCTCGGGAGGTAATGACAGCAACAATGCACAGCAGCAACCAATTCCAGATTTCACTGATGATGCCAACAACCTATGGTCGCTTTACTTGAATGAGGCACAGAAGCATGATACGGTTAGGATCCAAAGCTTGAAGGACGATATGGACGGCGTCCTAATATATGTGCGTCAAAATATCTCGTGGCTTTCACTATATCCGTCGAGTGGCTGATCATGTCCATATAGTCTGGCTTATTTTCCGCAACGATTACCGCATTCATTATCGATAGTCGACAGTCCTTGCAGAAAACTCCCTCACAAACAATAGCTAATTTACAGCAACAGACTGTTCTGATACTCATGAGGATCGAGCAGCGATTCGCTTCAATCACTCCCCAAGGCGACTTCCCACCCTCTCTACTACAACCACCGCAACCACCTTACCCCAATTACAAACCATCATCATCTGATGTCCGGGTGAATGCACTTTGGTCCTCGAGTCTCGTATTCAGCCTTTCTGCGGCACTCCTTGCGATACTTGTCCAGCAGTGGGTCCGCTGTCATATGCAAGTCTTCCAGTATGGTCATCCATTGAAGAGTGCACGGTTGCGACAATACTTTCATGAAGGCCTCGAGAGCTCACATATGCTTGTCGTGGCCCGGGCTGTCCCGGGACTCCTCCACATTTCACTTTTCTTATTCTTCGTGGGGCTCTGTGACTCGTTATTGCACCTCAACAAGACCGTTTTCGGTGTCACCTTTCTCCCCATCGCCCTCTGCGGTTCATTCTATCTATTATGCACGATTGTGCCCGTTATGAAGCCGCAATGGTTATACCAGAACCCGCTCTCAGGCCCATTCTGGTATCTGTTCCAGAAAGGGAAGTCCTGGTGGCTGCGTCGCGGTAAAGGAGGGAAGTCCGTGAGTTCGGACATGATAACGGGACAAATACAGCTAGCAATGGATAAGACCGACGGGCGTATGGGCCGTGATACGAGGTCAATCCAGTGGCTATTAGATAACCTCACGGGGGACACGGAGATGGAATCATTTGCATTGGTTATCCCAGGCTCTTTTGACGTGGGATGGGGCGAGAAAGTGTGGGAAAATGCCTTTGAAACCAGCGCCAATGGACGCGTCCCTCGAGATTCGACCTCCAACCCGCTAGGTGATACCGGTGACCGCGCTCCCCTGCCCAACAATGTTCCAAGCTGCCGTCGACCTTTTCGCTTCATTCCCCACATTAGATCTTCCCGATCACGCGTCGAGTTATCTCCACCCAGCGGCAATATTTTCAATGTGCTCTGCGGACGTATGCGTCACCTATTGCAGACATGCAAACCTGGCCACTTCGTGAATGAAGGTGCACGAATTAAGCGTATCGACACTTGCCTCGACGCCATTGCATTGCTTTTCTTCAAGTTTCGTGTCAAGTTGGATTGGTTTGAAGAAATTGGGGGGAGACTTGGCGAACTAGGTCTTGCAACAGCGCTCTCCGGCCCACCGACTGGCAGGTCGCACCAGTCGCGCGACGCACAATGGACATGCCTCTCGCTCATGGCCATTCGACAGATGCTGAGAAACAAACAGTTAAGTGTGATGGCTGGATCTGCTGTGAGGGGACTTGCGCGGTTTCAATCATTCCTTGGCGCTTCGGATGAGGATGCGGTTGCAAGTACCGAGGAGATCGATAGATGTCTGGGGTCGGCGTGGCAACATGTCCAGGGTCTACATCAAGCATTTGTAGCCTGGGACCCGCGCAATCCCGTAGGATTGAGAGAGGTCCAACGGATTCTGGCCAACCACCGATCACATGTTTTCTTGCTGGAAGATATTATAGGCGAAACTGATGAAGAGGGTGTCGACTGGAGAATCTCCATTCTTCAGGATGCCATGGACAAGGCCACGCACAAATTGACCCGGCAGCTTCCCGGCATATCATTCAACGAGCTCAGACATACTGAACCCAACTTCGTCAGCGAAGCCTTTAATCTCAACACCACTGATCCTGCCCCTGTCTTACCGCATTTGGTATTCCCCGTGCAGCAACTTCAGAGCTTACACCTCCTAGGCCGTAAATTGCGCGGCATTATGGACGGAACAGACACCGAGGGATACGAGGAGACACTTCGAAATCTGAAATCCATCGATCCGAGTTCTTTCCCGCTCTGGCAGGTCAAGAACCCGATGAGACGGCAACTGTGGCGTCTCCGAGATTTACGGGACGGTTGCGGTCTCGGATATACTGTCGAACTTTTCTTCCTCGCCCTGAGACAGTTGAAGTCAAACGACGATTACGGGAATGCCTTCGAAAACATCATTTCTCAGTGGGAGGACGGCAAGAAGTCATTTGGGACGCAGCAAATTCTGCTGAATATGATTTGCGACCTCGTTATCCCAGGTCGTGGAATCATCTCGGATCATCCTTACCCGGAGAACATCACAAGCCGTCTGCTGAAGCTGACGGTAGATATCCTTGACGGACATACAGGCGAACGTGGGCATATAGAAGAAGTGATTCGGGACCTCGATGCTGCTGTTTCCATACACAGTGACCTCCGACTCGGAAGCGAAGCGTTAAGGGCCCTAAGGCGAATCTGAGGCTGATAACCGAGACGAAGGTCGCGTGACCACAGCGTAGTGCTGTACGCACGTTAGGAGAAACGTACTTGGGCACGGTTAGTTTCCTTTCTGTGCGCTCATTAATACAGTATGGACAAACATGTGTGCAGACTTTACACATTCACACGATCATGAATGCCATGTAAGTATTACTCGGATATACCCGTGATAACTATTGCGGAGATTAGATAAAATGATATTGCTTTTCTTGACAGCACGTTCTCACATTGGGTCCCATCCACACCCAACGCTCCATCCCAATATGCCAGTGGCGGGATGGATGTCACCAGAGCCTCAGGGCCCCAATTGACGATAGTCAGTTGGGTCGCTAACCGTGGGTATACAATAGATGAATAACATCTCAATTTCGTGCAAGTGAGCGTGCGGTGTGACTGAGTACGCCATTGTTCCCCCTTTTCATAGATTGGGGCACGCGCGCGCATTATTGAACTCACAGATAGATAGTCCATAACCACATACGCCAAAGGCATTGTGTTGGCCCTCGAATGGCAACAAGATGATGACCGTGCAGTGTACTGACTGTAGGTGAGCTTTCTGCACTCACAGCATAGCGCTCTTGTAAGCAATCGATATAGAAGGGTGTGCAACCATCCGTGCAGCTGTTGCTATGATTAACATAGAGATGCCTTTTTCCGTCCTGATCGCGCGCTGTCCTGTCGTTAATCCAACGCAACGACGCGGAGGCCCCCCCGTGGAGCATGACACCTCCACAGGCGCCGGCGTGGGTTTGGACTTGCGGGCGGAAGCGGAAGAGCGTACGCGCAGGATCTGTACGAATAGTGGTGGTAGCACACGGAGAGCATGAATTCAAGTGTCTCAGGAAAGTCGTTTTTTTACTACGTGACCATCGACCAGAGCAGATAGGATTTGATCCGCGCGGCTGTTGAAATGGACGATCTAAGCGCTGTGAATGGCCCGGGGAGGAGCAAGAAGTAGACTACCCTCGCTTTCATTGATGGCAATCATCTTCATGACTATGAGAGCATTTAGTATCAGGCTGAGGCTGCGGAACAATAGGTGTAGCGCGGCTCGGAGCACACGCTGGTGAGTTCGAGGAAACAGAGAAAAGAAAGGGTGTTAAAAAGATGACATTTTTTTCGAGTCCCGTCCCAGTCCTGTATCTGCCTAGCTTAAATACATGCCGAGGCGCCTAGGGCGGAGACCAAGAAGGACAAGGAGAGAGCCAAAGTAGATGTATGTGGAAAGATGGCACAGATCGAATTATGAAACGGCAACCTCGTAGAGTGTAACCTTTAATGTACTAGTAAGTCAATAAAGCAATAAAGAACAATTGAGGTATAGGTGAGGCACGCGCGATGTCTGAGGAAGGGTCGGAGGCGGCGGGCGCTCCGACGCGTCGTTCCGTTCCGTTCCGAGCCCAACGCGAGGGCTGACCTTACAATAGGCGTATCTTGCGAGACGAGATTCAAGTATTGTAGGTGCTCGCTCCGCCCCGCCTAAGCACTTAGGATAACTTAATGCAAGGGACCAGGAAGTAAAATTTTCATAAAGGGAAGATTCCCAATAAACATTTGTCAGAATACCTGGACACGTGTACCGCCAGGGTTTTGATGAGGTCATCTCTATGTACCGGAACGCCGAAGACTAAAATATGTACATATTTACAAGTCGTTGAAGATGCGAGAACTTGAACTACAGGTGCCCCGACATCAATGTACCCATCGCTTCCATCGTCGTCGACTTCCATTTCTTTATTCGCATAGTGAGGTTGCAAGAACGAACCATGGCGTCCCTTGAGTGAAGCGCGAGTCTCTGTCCGCAACATATTTATACACATTCATTTTCAAGGGTCGTAAGTACATCATTAGTTTCATAAACGAAGAAGTCCATTGAAAACCTTATGGCCTCAGCAGACGTGTATTATTCATGAGCGGTGGAATCAAGTTAGTTTGCCAAGCTTAGTGAGCTACCCTAGGATGTGAACATCAAATGCTGATATCCCAAGATCATCATTTTGGCAAGTCTACACGAAAGAAAACGCAAGTTCAATATGACGACGACCAACTCCAGTGATGACACGCAGATGTGTGACATACCCGCAACCCCAAAATCCTTTCCTCATCGATCAGAACGCCTTCATACTGGTATTTGTTGCGAGTGACGACCTCCACGTACGGCAGTGCCGATTGCACGTCGTCCTTGAACGCAGAGCCGGCAGGGAGCACGCTTTCCTCCACGACGAGGGCCATCCAATTCCCGTTCGGGAGCTGCTCACTCCAGTTGCATTGTTGTGGTGCGCCCCTCGCAGCTGCGCGTGCCCGCGTGGTGCGCACTCTGTACGGACTAAAGTCACGGACTATGATTGGTGTTGGCATCTCATCCTCCATCGCGACAGCGCGTTGGCCAGCCGTCGTCGTTATCCAGCGCACCGATGCGGGATCGCTCTCAAACCAGCGCGTCGCGGCGATGCCCCATGCGGACCACGGCACCTCCTCGGGCGTGGAAACGGGCTCGGGTGGGGATCGGAAGGGTGCACAGGTGCGGTACGCCGCAGGGATACGTGCAAGGAGTGCGTGGCGGTGCACTATAAACGACAACGGGCGCGTTTCCGGAAAAGGGAAAAAATCCCTTGTGGGTAGGTGCACACATTCGATCAAAACGTTGAAGAAAATGACCGCGTCTGCGGCCTTATCGCGGAATGGGCGGTGAGAGGGTGCTTGGATGGCAAGAGGACTGGACCCGGTGGGGTTCGGTTCAGCGCGGCAACCAAAACGGATAATTGAGGCGTTCTGAGCGAGTGGTGGGAGGCCGAGTTTGCAGAGAGGAACGAGGCGGGGAATGTCGTCATTTTCATCTAGTGAAATCTTGACTACTTCGAGCACATTTTGTATCAGGTTAGGAATGACAAGTATGTCTTGAGTGAGAAAACTGAAGTATGCATAGGCGCCCCATTCGGGGTACGGAAGCTGAAACCAATTTTAATGGTGGGAACGGGATATAATTTTAGAGACTCACACGGTGGACCTCTCCCTTTTTCCAACGCACCAGGAAAAACATATCCTCGTACTCGTTCCGTGCCCATGGAAATGTAATTAGTAGAGCGAGAAAATCGCCAACAATCTCGATCAGGACATGGCACTGGCCGAAGGGCAATCGTTTTCTAGCGATAAAAATGATGGGCTCATCAGCAAGGGGATGGGGCTCGCCGGTAACAAAGCTGAGTAATCGTATTTCCAACGTCAGATGTCGGTCAGCTGAGAGCTGCATGTCTATTCCTTCCTTGCTTCTCTAAAAATAAATTTGTGAGTGACAAAAAGAGTAAAAGATACGCACACCGTCAGAGCCGCAATAAGATCGTGCTCGTGCACCGCCAAACCAACGTCCAGGATCTGGACCCCAAGATCGAGCTTTACCCAATTCGATTTCTGATCCTGCGGGTCTGAAAGAGATGGAAGAGGCATGTAGGAGTACCCTGCGGTTGGCCTGCGGCTTGTACCGTAGAGTCTCGTGCCGAGTAAAAAGGCCCCGCCTGTAAAGTCGTAGATGCTCGTCGAGTAGAATGGGACGGTAATCTGAACGGATTTGCGAAAATCGAGTATCGACCAAGCCTCCTCCCGCTTCTCTAGGAGCTTGAGACGGTCTGGATAAGATAAACCCGGATGTATGTCGTCGTTCACTCCGAACCGCTCCATCTGGACGAGATAACGGAGGGCAGAGTTGCTACAAATTAGGTTGTAGAGCGAGCGACACGTACACTGGCATGATATAACGTCATGCGCGCAGAGATATGATAGAACGTAGCCTATAAGCTCGGATGGAATATTGAGCAAATGACTTAGAGCCATGACCTGAGCTGTGGTCACGGTCGAGATGGTTGTCAAGAGTGTCGTCGACAGTGCCCATAGACCAGCTGATGTCATCCTTGGGTCATTTTTCGAACTCAGCAAACACAACTCTCAATTGATCAACTGAGCGATTTGATTGATGTTCGAGTCCGGTGACCATAGTCATACGATACACTAGGAGCCGGTATAGAGAATAGAGACCACTGCCACTAATATTAATGATTTCCTAATTATATAATCGATCGAAGAGTCCGGTTTTGTCGCCCTGGCCCGGTGAAATGAGGATATCCGAGATCGAAAAGACAAATTGTTAGAGTAGCGAATGCAGCCCTGAGGAATGGTTGGCCCGTCATTATTTGTCACCATACGTTTAGCCTGTGGCAGACCTAAAACCTCGAAGTAATTTAACCCTGAGAGACTTTACTGGTACTTATCAACCCAAGGACCACAGACGGCCAAACTCGCTTCAATTTTTTCACTAAAACGACGATAACGGCAAAACCGTGGTCGAGGTGTATGGTATACAGGATGCACATAAGTGTGAGACAAAGGAGCAGCGACTTATTGTCCACGTGGATAAAGTGAATGGATATCGAGGGGACGGGGGATAAACAAATTAAATTAGGGGTTAGCCCCAGACTTGAGGAATGAATTGTATGTTGGGCAAAGGTTTTCCCAAGCACCTATCACAACATGTCGTTCAAATCTAAAATGTGTCCAAAAACGTTGATACGCACTAGGAGGGATGACCTGTTTCGATATGTCAGGAACATCCTCTGCGAAAACCACAGCAAGACCACTAGAGCACGGCAAGCCTTCAGCACGGGAAACATAATGAGTCAGACCTAACATACGCATTCAAGTGCCAGTCGATGTGACAGTGAAGGAACCATGGTCCGGGGTTGTCCGTGAAGAACCGAATAGTTACGATGTCGTCGGAGCTTTTCCCAATGCTCACGACATCGCGAACGACGGGGTCAACGAAGTTATATGACGTAGTTCCAGCGCTACGAACTACGTGGAAGGAATGCTAGCAGACGGCATATCAGCGAACGAGAACGAGACTACTCCACATATACAGTAGTTGCTTACACCGTGCAGATGTATAGGATGCTAAGATTGACCAAAGAGTGAGCACGATAATAGACGAAAGGTTGGGAACACCGCTGCTCACCGGTCCCGCGAGAACAAGGGCAGGAATGGTCAACTCAACACTCTTACCTGGCTCGAGGCCATAGACACTGCCCGAAGGGAGGAGGTCCGACGCATTATGCGCACCGCTCAAAATTTGGAGCAATACCGGGACCGTGGGAGGTTGGAAGGAGACACCGTTCACGGTAAATATCCCATTATGCTTGGTTTGATGACGTTTACTAGCATAGACATGCGAAAGAATCGTTCACTTACGAATGCAAGTGCCAGGTTGATGTTGATGTCAGCACCACCCGGAGTGGGCTTGCCGGGCTATATCGGATGAATTAACGCACAAGAAAGGGGCAAGCGCATGAATAAGACTTACCACACCGGTAGGTGTAAGTGGCTGGGTAAAACAAGCATTAGTCTAATGTTGGGTCGTAACACTTATTAGTTTACTCACGTGAAGATCTGTCTCTACCAGGGGCGACGAGCTTGTTGGGACATCGGTCGTCGGGTCAACTGTAGGATTTGCGTCGTCTGCTCCACCGTAGCGAAGAACGGCCAAGTTCATGAGGTTAGTGTGATCCCCACCTGGGGGCAACGAGCGAATCCCTGAACACATTGAATCAGACTCATGATTGAATATGACAAGGTAACAAACTCACAGTAGTTGCCAACGGCCTGGTTAGCATGGAGCTATAAAACAGTGAGGCATTCTTTATCTGAGCGATAAGATAACCAACTTACGACAAAGGAGTAGCGTTGACCTTTGAGAGATTATAAGCAGGTGAGGGGCATAATTTGAAAATGCTCACCAGCGAAGATCTGAATTGAATCAACAACTAGAGGTTGGACGTTGTTACCGTCGACTTCGATGATAGTCATTTCGTGGCCATCGATGGAGAACGTGAAGTTGGGATCGCAAGAGATAGACACCAAACGGAAGCGGTAACTATCAACGCAAAGTCTCAGTTTTGCACTCATGTTGACATGGAATAAAAGTAAGGGTGGCTGACCGCTTGTCTGCATCGACATTAATCACAGCGAGCTCGACATCTGAAGAGCTGTCTGCATAGCGACCTTTTCCATTGATCAGAGTGGAGCTGAAGTCTCTGAAAGACTCTCAGTCATGAGGTTTTAGAGAAGAAATCGATACTCACGGGATACGGGGTGCGTTCGTGGAAAGATAGTGGTACCTAAATTATGTCCCATCAGCAAATAAGATGTGAAATTCTGTCAAACGGCGTACCAGTCCGCAAGAGTGATGACGGTGGACTCTACGGAGCGGATATCAGCATGGCACGTGTTATCTCCCATTGTCACCCTTACCATTATCAACGTCATAGAGATCGTCAAAGGGATCCTGCGGGTCATAGATAACCATGGCACCGCGAAGACCATCGCAGTACTGGTTCTGGAAATGGCTGTGGTACCAGTATGTCCCCTGTAAGTTACGACTGATCAGCTGAACGAAGCGGTATTGTCTTGACATTGAATTACCGCCTGGTTTAATGCCTGAAAATCATACATAAAGCTGTTTCCTGGCACTATCGGGCACTGGGTAACAAATGCAGGACCATCAACGTAG
>QFDX01006312.1:0-27190 GCA_003315875.1 Lactifluus piperatus | reverse complement strand
GTCCCTCATCGCTGCAGGCCTCGCTCGTCGTGCTCTTGTCCAACTCTCCTACGCCATTGGCGTCGCCGAGCCCTTGTCGATCTTCGTTGATACGTATGGCACAGGCAAGAAATCCGACTTGGAGCTTGTGGAGATCATTCGCAAGAACTGGGATCTTCGGCCAGGCGTCATCGTGAAGCAACTCGACCTGCAAAAGCCGATTTACCGCAAGACTGCGGCATACGGCCACTTCGGCAACCCCGCATACACATGGGAGCAGCCCAAGCAACTGATCTTGTGATGTGGATATCTTTTAGCTTGTTGTCGACTACGACCCATGCACTGTTGTCGCACGAGTAGCTGGATTGGGAAGTTCATCCTTCCATACTATTATTATTGCTTGTTCAACACATCACGCTGGACATACACTTTTCGAGCATCATACCCCCTCCCCATCAAACTTACCTACTCCACCTATGCACCGTCACTTGCCATACCTTGCTAACGACACCTCCATGCTGAACGTTTTTTTGGGTTGGCGGTTCATACTCACCTAATTACTGTGCCATTATTGTATCGTACGCTAGGTACGCCTGGTCTCCGTGAATCACAAGCGCGCTCAACCGCGCATATTTCACGGCTATATGAGTGTGCCTCTAAGAGTGATATATGCGACCCGTGAAAAACTTCACTGCAGGGCCCACTTTGATTTCTTCACTTGAACTGCACTGTCATGCTTGCCGATCGATAAGTTTCGGATGTTTTACAGGTAATAAATTGTCACATGTGACCTTATAAATGCCATTATAATTTTGATTACTAAAAATCATAAAGTCGGTGTATATTATATCGGATATAATGTATTATACTATAAAATCATCGACGAAATTCTCGAACAGTGAACCTGCGATCCGCGATCACATCCACAACCGTAGCGGTGTTTCAAATTCGGCCGCGACATTCGAACTGATTGAAAGAGGGAGCCCGCCGTCTTTACAAAATAGTTACCACAGCAGCGTTGGCAATCCGCCATTTTGCGGTGATCCCTACATATTAGATTTGTGGAAGATGGAGATGTGGAGGTGACCGCCTAACAACTCGCCGAACTCGGCTGGTGATCAAAGCATGCTGCCGCTTCGGGGAGACCCGCACAAATTCAGGGTCTTTGGCGGTGCTATTGGAGACGCCACGCCACCGTTACTATCTTCTTAAAGCCTGCTCTTCCCCTACAGCGCCGTATGGCGTTACCTTCAGAAGGGAACCAAAAAAGTGGGACATCAACCGTGTTCCCATGGACAGAAGACATGAATGAGATAACTGTTGTACTGTATAATAAGGACGCCAAAGCCAGTATTGCCGTTGAGCTAAACGCTCAAATGTCCGATGTCGGAAGGACGAGTTATGCTCCCGCTGCCTTAGCTATGGCTCGGCGGCCTCCTCTCCTTAAATGGCACAAAAATCACTCGGTTGGAATGATGCGCCTGTCGCCGCTCGACGCAGCCTTGGGGGATCGGGTCTTGTGCGAAGTGGTAAGCGAGCGGCTCAAAAGTGGATGAGCCTGTCCAGATTCCCCTCTAATAAATCATTTTGCGGCGCCGTCAGCGGTAGTGGGTGGTGGTGTGATGGCGATAGTCTAAGATCAGAACATTCGGTAGTAAATGGAGGTAGTGGCGGTTGGGGATTCCTGCGGTGCCGTTGTTGACTTGTCCACAGCTTCATGCGTGTGAACATTCCCCGACCACCGACGACAGTTAGTTCCGATTCGGGCGTTCGCGTAGCGGGCGTTCGTGTAGTGCTTTCTTGATTAAACTGCAATGAGGTTGCTTGCGCCCATGGAAAACACACCTTTTAGGGGAACCTCTTATGATGAGCTGACACTGGCCGTTGACAGCATCGAACATGATCAGTTCTCCGCTGCCAGTGGCTTTGATGGATGAACGATAAACCAAGGTGCTTACTAGTTTACTATTACTGTACACAATTGGACTAGGTTTTGCCGCAATGTGATGTCACACGTGCGCATTGACCTGTCAAGGCATGTTGACGTTTGGCATGTTACTTGGCCGCACTCCCAAGCCTAAATGGCATCCAAATTATTAAGCTGACCACATGTAAACGTGATCTTTGTTTCTTATTAATCCAGTGTGTCTGGGCGAGACCTGTCTAGGCGGTAGGTTGACAAGCAAGAAGCAAGCCGTGGGCAGACAACCCTCAAGTGAATGAACCGCACCCCAACATGGTGGCCCCTATCCCAAGCATTTTCTTCGATAGCCGTGTTATGCTCACGTCAAACTGAACATACTCATTCAGTTATTATGCTACTTTCGCCTTGTAATAGTGGTTTCATTGATCACGCTCTCAAGACCTGCTGGAGAGTGTCCTGCCGCAGAAGAATGGACAATGCTTGCTCGGCTAGCAGCACGCCTGGGTGCAACCTGTCGAAGGAAGGGGTGCCCTGTCCATATGTCACTCCGCAGCCCAGCTGGGCTAGACTCGAGCTCTGGAGAGCACCTGTATGGTCACAACTGGTGCTCATCCATCATGGCGTAGGATCATACCGTGCTTCACCTCAAGGTTTCGTTGACTGTGAGCAAGGTATGACGTAGCTGGCCACGTACTATGCTAGCGTTCGTAGTGCACGAACAATGATCAGAACGTCACCGCGTCACCTCTTGCAAAACTAATTATGGTAGGTCTAAGTCACTACAGGCTTTGGCCAGTGCGCACTACCTACACCTTCTGTTGCTGCGGCTTCTTGAGATACCGATGGTCCCCCTGACGCCACATACCTCAACTGCGGAGATTATTGTTTGGGTTGGAAAATCTCATCACGTATCAAGGTCGTCTGGGAACCACAATTGAACAGACTTTGTGCGTAAATTGGGCTTGTGTGGATGAATTTTTTTGAGATCGGCAAACAAGGTCACGTTCAGTTTCGCGGACTTTTTTTTTTTTCTTTATCAGCCGATTTGCGCCTTGACGGCCCTTATTTCCTCACTTTCGAATATATCGATTCCGCAGCTGGGCACATTAGACGTGAGAGCTCGAACTTTGCTGGCTTGGGTCCATCAATTCACTTTGACGGATAATGTATGAGGTTACCTAACAACTCGGCCGAGCAAGCGCCTCTCCGCCGGCAAGGCACCATATGGATAAACTATTTTCATCGTGCCTTGTGTTTTTTTTTTCCCATGCATGGGACGGGCAGCGGGCACCTTTCTCTCGGAACTCGGTTCAAAATACGAGACAATCCCTTTTTCTTTTCTGCAACAACATTTTATTTTCGGAATAATGTTTCATTCCCAGGAACGAACTCGGAGGACGAACTCGGAAGAGAGCGATCTGTATCCGCTCGTTAAGGAATACAATGGTTTGGCTTGGCTTTTCCCCCTGCTGTTGCTAGGTACTTGTAGCTAAGGATAGATTTGTAAATCACCGTCCGTTACGTTCAGGGTTTTCCTTTCCTTTCCCAACGCGTCGAACTTGAACGGCCCCCAGGAAGCACATGCTACCTCGCCCGCAAATCCCCAAATCGGCTTACTCTCTGCGCCTTTCAAAATGCACACCCCTCCACTCCTTGACAGCAATCACGAATATTCCAGAATTTCTTCGCCCAAAAGCGTTCATGCGCAAAACACAAAACGCCCTTTTTTCCCATAGCTCCAACAACCCAAGGACGCTTGCTTGTAATCAATGGTAAACAACTCCACCACCAGGGCGATTTGTTTTAATTGACAGGCTTGCGCCAAGATAAGACGACGCCACAGGGTTTTTTTTACTATAGTAGGCTCTTTTTTAAATCCAGTATCGTACGGTGTTCATTCCCGCGTCACGGTTCGGTGTGCTCGGTCTATGGAGACAGTAATTTGTAGTGGCAGGGATTTGTAGTGACAGGAATTTGTAGTGATAGTGAGCCCGACAAGGTCGGGGCGGAAGGACACAAGCTCAGATGATCGTGACTGCGGCCGCTTAAAGGCGCTTACAGTGTCCTCGTGGGTTGTCAGTAGGACATAAGGCGGGAGCGTCAAGTCATACAATGAGCCGTGTGCTAAGGCTGTGCGTACAGTGTGGATATGTGGTGACTTTGTGGACAGCGGAGACAAAAGAGGACTTGCATTAGCTTTTACTCGGCGATAAACATTTCACCCTGAAATACTTAGTAGGTAGTAGTAAGCAGTGCTGAGGGTAACTATGAGGATAACGCCAGGCCCGACACGCAAGTTTCCATAGCAAAACGAAGGACGTAGGTCAGTAAAACGATTGTTTAGGTTGTAAAAGTTCATAACTATTGTACTGATGCACACATCTCTTTGTCCCAAAAAAAGACACATCCGAGTCCATGCAAGGTATCAAGGAGGATCTGCTACGAAATCATGATAGAAGAGAAAGTCAAGTCCAATCCAATCCAAGTGTAGGAGAAAATATCAAACAGTGCTAGCCTTGCTCTACAGTCTGCGATGTCCCTCTAACAACGTTCTAGGGATGTATCACGTCCTTGACGGCGCATCATGAGATGACGAACATCATGGCTACTGCAAGAACCAAGCTGAAGATGGACCCAGTGGCAGCGTAGGATGACGTGGCACCATTTGTTTTCTTCGAGCCGGCGGTGGAAGAGCTACTTGAGGACCCGCTGGTGCTAGTAGGGGTAGCTTCGTTGTTGCTCGGAGGTAATACGGTCACTCCCTGCGTTGGCTGGTTACCGTACTGCCCACTTCCGACTATAACGTATGTGCCGTTGCTGGGAATACCACTAATCGTCACGAACAAGAACGCAGGTCCGGGCTGGAATAAGTTCGGATTGGGTGGAAGCTGTGCCGTGTGCAACACGATTGAACCATCAGTCTTAATGGTGTACGTGGTATTGAGTTGCATGCTCCGTTGGCCCATGTTCATAGCATGTGTGGTGAAACCTTGACGAATCACCCATACTGACGAAGCGGCTGCTGCGGTAGCCACACTACCCGAGTAGGAAGAAGACGGAATGGTGATATCAAAGTGATCGCCACCATAGGATAAGGTTGTCGGGACGCCTTGAGGCACAGGGCGTATCGAGGCGGAAAAGTAAGGGGGATAGAAGTATTCTGCAGTCCACGTCGTAGGATATATCGTGTTCGTGACCACGTCCGCATGTGGATTAGAACCAGCCACCATGACAGAACCATCCGGAAGCAATATAGCCGATGAATGGTACATGCGAGGGATTTTCGAGGGACTCAAACCAGCAGATGAGAAGCGACTTCCAGCAGGTTTATTGGGGTCAAAGATCACGGGCGTAAGAACAGGCCCTGTGGCAAGGGACTCGCCGTATGGCATTTGCGCAAATGTCGGTGTCTGCCCCGTCCTTTGTCCATAACCCGCAACACCGTATTGAGCGCCGTTGAGGAGCAGCATTGTACCATCAGGTAAGGCGATGAATTGACCCATTGAGCGGCCTACAGGAAGGTTGTCATCTTGAATGTAAGCGGGTGCCGAATTGTCCACCGGTTCAGGGGTGATCCGATGACACGCTTGAGAGGCCGCAACGGTCCAAGTGTCGATTGCTGGGAAGCCATAATCGCCCCATGCCGCATCGGGCAAAATCGTACCACCACAGAATATGACCGTTGGTGTGTAGCCATTAGCGGGGGTCAAAGGCAGCATGGCATTCGCTCCTGATGCAGGGTACACACGAATGATCTGATCTGGCATGTCGGGCAGCGGAGTCTCAACATTAGCGTTGGCGTCCCAAAGGACTGTTGTTAGTATGTAGTTAGCGAGTGAAGTTCAAACGGTGAGTAAATATTACGTAACTGGTTGAATAGTTGGCCTGAACCAAGAACTTTCCGGATGGCATGAGGTACATCAAGGGGTAGGCATTGAGGCCGCTAGTCTTGCCCAAGAACTTCATGATTTGAGGTGGCTGGGCTGCCGGAGGGAAAAATTCGTAGGTGGGCTCTGCGTTGCCGTTCTCGTAGACGGGGTCAACGTTTGGGTATTGGCGGTTGATAAAACCACCCCAGGAAAGTCCTCCGACTAACACGACTCCTCCATTGGCTAGGGGCTCTGCACCAGCGTACCATCGACGCCTGGCCATCTGAGGACCCCCTGGGCCGTCAAACCAAGTACATGGAGCCGCTGTAGGGTCTCCGGCACATGGGGTGATGATACGGATAGCGGCGCCGCCGTCATGGTCCTGGTACGTTGGGTCAAACGCAGGTGTTGAGCCGGGAGCCGAGTTATCACCGTTGGGACCGATGGCAGTATTTCCGCCAAAGACAGCAAATGAACCATTGGGGAGGTGCATGCCGGCGGCACAGAAGGGATTCGTTAAGGCATCGATAGGTGTCGCCGTCTTGGCATTAATATCCCTGTTATGCGAGTTAGTTGGCGCCGCACGATAGGTAGATCATAACTTACCAAACAGAAGCCCAGACAGCATGGCCGGCGACTTGATGAGGATTCCCTTCGACCTTATCCAGGATGTAGACCTTGTTGGGCCCAGCAACAAACATCTAAAAAAAACTCAGTCGGCGAAAAGGTACGGAATTGAAGTAGAGGACACACCATCATGGCGCTGGCTAGGGTGTCGCCAACGGCTTGAAAGGTGCCCGCTTGCTGAGCGAGGGCGGAAGGGAGAGCTAGGGAAAGGGAAAGGAGGGACAAGAACCTCATTGTGAGGACGTGTGAAGCCTCGTGATAGGAATTGAGGGAGAGAAAAAACCCGAATGGGAAAGGGGGCCTTTAAAGGACCGATGGATTCGAAAGAACTTGAGGAGGGAGGAGAGAGCGTTGAATCGCTCGAAGAGCAGTAATAGAAATAAGAAGAGAAAGGAGAGGGGGGTAATGAGGACGGGCTTTGACAGGTCCGTTCTTTTTCAAAGAACGGATTAGGGCGTCGCGGTCCCAAGTGACATGAGCGCCAGGGGCTGGAGAGGGCGAGGCGCGACGGACACAGCCAACAGCCAACGTGCCGTGTCTGTGCCGCGTGGGATCATTTTGTGCAGAGTGAGACTCCTGAGGTGAGGGACGCCCAGGGTAACATCCGGTACTAAGAACAACCAAGTAATATGTCTCAAATAAGGTTAGTTTAGCCCCTCCCCTGCTGATATAATGTCGATCACCTGTCAAATGCCGGCACGAATCAGCAACCGGAAGCGCTGTTTTATCTAAATATAGACTTACAATCTCCATAAATAATATTTAGGTGTCACGAAGAACTATTATATAGCTTCCGAGAACGGGAAGCTTCGATGAGTTATCCTGTTATCACCCGAATATCTCCCCTCCCTCCCACTCCCAGGTCAATCAAACGAACTAATATAATACATTCTTCTTTTCACGTAATCATCATGATCCCTCTTGCGACCCGCCGGGGTACAAGGGTTAAGCCATTCTTGGTAGTTCCTCTGTGGGAACGAGCTCACTCACCGGAACCTGAACAAAGCGTGGCGTCTCTCACTTCCTGGACAGCGGAAAGTCAGCGCGTCGTCCACCTTCCATCCCGTGCATACGCTGAGTGACAGATTCGGGAGCAATGCATAAAAATGCTCTACTTTCAAGTTCTTGTTACTACGTAATAAACGCGCAGTTGGTTCTCCGATTTGGACTAATCCGTTTATAAGTAAGGATTCGCACCACCCTTCCCCCGTCACAACATACCGCATCTAGCATAACACCATAGATACTTTAGATATTCCGCATGTGCAAACCTCCAATTCCAGCCTTGCCAAAAGTTAGCTTAGCTTCCACGTATTATGCAGCCCTATTGTGGCGTCTACTCCATCAACGGGATCACCAGGCGAGGCTGGCACTGGGCCGTCGTCGTTCGCGCTATCCCCGCCTCTCGTAGCGACGCCTGCAACATTTTCACCACCTTTGCCGATATCCCCGTCCATGCCAGTATGACATCCATTGACAGCACCAGCAGTACCAGAAGCATGTGCGGGAACAGCCGCAACTGCCTTGGTCTTCATATTGTCCGACCGGATGCTCTCGAGGTGATCCAAATACTGCCCATCTACACCACCTGTCTCGTACTCGCCCGTGAACACAGAGCACTCAAACCTTTCGATCGACGGGTTCAGCTGCCGCACACTCGCAACGAGGTCCGGTAGCGTTTGGAAGATGACTAGGTCCGCCCCAATTGCGTCCGCGACCTGTTCTGTAGTCCGCCCATGTGCGACCAGCTCCGCGCGGGACGGCATGTCGATCCCGTAAACATTCGGGTACCGGATCGGCGGTGAACATGAAGCCATGATCACCTTTTTCGCCCCAACGTCTTTGGCCATCTGGATAATCTCTCGAGACGTCGTCCCTCGGACAATCGAGTCTACGACGATCATGAGCTACGGGAAGCTTCTCCCGATACTCTATGAATGTTAGCTCACCATCAACAATAAGGACGTTTTTATCCGCAAATTCGAGTGCCATGGCATTCAATTTCTTTCTCACGCTTTTTTTCCTTGAAGCTTCTGCGTGAGAAGGTTACAAATGTAGAGTGTAACACGTGATACTTACCGCATTTGCTGTTCCGGCATGATGAAGGTCCGCCCAATATATCGGTTCTTTACGAACCCTTCACGATAGGGTAGACCAAGAGCCTGTGCAAGGTTCAACGCAGCGACACGAGATGTGTCCGGTACAGGAATCACAACATCAACAGTGATTTGTTTTTCTGTGAGCACCCGCAAAACCTCTTGTGCGAGTGCATTGCCCATCGCCATCCGGCTTCGATAGACGCTGATCCCATCTATAACCGAATCCTGCCGCGCAAAGTAGACATATTCAAAGATGTCTGGGGCAAAGGTAGCAGCCGGGGCGACTTGTCGCCGTGATACGCCGGTCCGTGTTAGTATCACAGCCTCACCTACCCCACAACTCAGACCTAATAATATAAAAAGTAAGATTATTGACTCACCCGGCCGAACATCATCCCACTCCACAAAGCCGGTGACACCCGCTACGGCGCTCTCACTTGCACACAGCCAGTCCATCGCGCCGCCCTCCACCGTGCGGTGCGCGACGCCCAGCGGCCGGATCCCATTTGGATCGCGGAAAGCTATAATACCGAACCCTGCGACCATGGCGATGCACGCGTACGCACCCCGAGCCTGAGCCATCAGCCCACCCACGGCGACGAAAATGTCTTCCTCGTTGATGCGAAATTTCCCCGTATGATTCAGGCGGTCAGCAAAGATGTTGAGGAGCAGCTCGGAATCAGATGAGGTGTTGATGTGGCGGTGCGCCACAGCATCCATGAAATGCAAGAGCGTTGCTGTGTTGATCAGATTTCCATTCTACAGATCGGCCCGCAGACTGCATCAACAAGGGGCGTATGGGGAAGATATGATATAAGAAAACGCTCCGCTCACATGAGCAAAGGTAATCCCATAAGGCGAGTTAACGTAGAAGGGCTGTGCCTCAGCGTGGTGCGAGCTGCCCGCTGTTGGGTAACGAACTAAATGGTATGTAATACATCAGTTGTCGGACATGATGCAAGCCAGGAAGAGTTAGGGAGCTGAGGAATCCAAGAGAGAACAAGAGAAGGTGTTTCTAGCAGGAGAGTGTTTGGACAGCAAGATGTGGTGCGGAGAGGACGTAACCTTTCGAATTGCGCCAATTACATTCGTTATGGAAACAGGATAAAAAACCAGCGCAACCAGGAAGGAACCCCAGAGGGGATGCTTGCTTACCATGTCCGATGCCCATACCTCCAATCAGTCGCGCTATCGCGTCCTGCGTGAACACGTCGCGGACCATGCCATTGGCCTTGCACTGGTATAGCCGGCCTCTGGGTCCACACGTGATGATTCCGCATGCATCCTGTCCCCGGTGCTGCAATAGGGACAGGCCCTCGCATATCTCGGGCGCGGCGTTGACGGTAGAATCGTGTAGGAGGAGGCCAAGAATTCCGCACACTGTAGAAGAAAGTGTGACCAATAAGATTGAATGAAAGCACGAGTCTCACTGACTTGCCAAAGGTTTAGCAGAAGTGGGGTATGGCGGTGGGGTTACAAGAGTGTTAACTTATCCACATCCGCCCAGCTGAGACAAAGACAAACGTGCACCTTCCGATTCCGCGGGTCTGAATCCGATTTAGTACTTAAATGTACTTGATCCGTTTCAGCGATAAGCGAACTCCGTGCTACTCTAAACTCTATAAGGGCCAGTCCAGCACATGCACACTGTGTAAACCACCCCCCGCGAAATCTCCACCTCTCGCCAAATTATGTGATTTGGAGAAATTTATTCGAATTGCCCACGTGCATGAAATTTAAAGTCACATGACACCGTCGCGTCTCGTGGTCCTCCAAGTCGAGACGAGTGAGCCAACTACGTTCATATTCCAACATTAACCTTGCCTCTACTTCCTACTTCGACCAGATCCCAGAGCGCCATAAGCTGCTATGCTTCCCCGCTCGCTATGGATCATCTCGGCACTTGTCTCACTCCCAGCCTACTGCCTTGCTAACAAGCACGAGTCCGAGTCTGCATGGAACGGACAAACTCCTCCAGGAACGACTACACATGCGTTGTTCACACCGTACTTTGTCCCAGCTGGTGCAAGGGGGTATGATTCTGCGTCTCCACTGATTCATTACAAGGGAACTTGGGTGGACGCGTACTCCGGGCGCTACATCGGCGGCTCGCTCCGAAGGACGACCGAGGACGGCGCAGCCGTCTCCTTCACCTTCAGAGGAACTGGCATAGAATGGTTCGGTAGTATTGGTCCGCGGCACGGTTCAGCGGACGTGTACATTGACGGACACCACATGCAGCGTGTTGATGCGTACAACGAACGCGGCCACATCCAGCAGAGACTATTCTGGAAGTTCGGCCTTACGCCGTGGAAGCATACTGTGAAGATCGTGCACTCCGGAAAGAAGGGAAAGTATGGGAGGCCTACGGCAATCGACATCGACGCGTTTGTTGTCACCGAGGGTGTAGCACCGCCGCAACCCGCCTATGCTCAAGCAGAGCACTGGCAGCCACCATCCCAGAATCTTGTAGAGGCGGCCCCAGCGGAGGCTGCACAGGCAGCGCCATCGCCGCAAGGATGGGAGTTGGTGCAGAAGGGCACAACGGGGGTCAACGCGATGCAGCTCGCAATAATCTCACCATCACATGCAATCATCATTGACAAGGTGGAGCACAACCCGCTGACGGTCGATAACCGCCATCCCGCGTGGGGAGCGCTATACAACCTTAACACGCATGCCCTCACTGCCTTGCACATGAAGAGCAACTCGTTCTGCGCGAGCGGCGGATTCCTCAGCAATGGCACCCTTGTCAACGTGGGCGGGAACCCCGTCTTTGAAGGGGACTATATCACGGCGACGGACTTTGGCCAGGTAGATGGGAGGCAGGCCGTGCGACTGCTCGCGCCGTGCGAGGCCGCCGATGCATCTGGGTGCGACATCTACGAGAACCCAGAGCGCATCCGTCTATCGAGCGCACGATGGTACCCTACCGTTGTGAGGATCAAGGACGGGAGCTTGATGATTATCGGGGGCGCTATGCGTGGCGGCTGGATAAACAACGCGACTGTCAACAATCCTACTTTGGAGTACTTCCCTCCAAAGAACATCCACGGCGCGAATGGCACGCCCATACACCTTCCATTCCTCGTCGACACGCTCAACTCGAACCTCTTCCCCATCGCATTCGCTTTGCCCGACGGGCGTGTCTTCGTCGCTGCGAACCGCGACGCAATGATCTACGACTGGCAGAAAAACAAGGAAGAGCGGCTTCCGCAGATTCCCAACGGCGTGCGCGTTACGTACCCGATGACCGGGACGGGGGTGTTGCTCCCACTCACACCTGAGAACGACTACGCGCCTGAAGTGCTGATCTGTGGGGGTTCGACGCTGGACGATAGAAAGCCAGGGTACGAAATGTCCTCAAAGGACCCTGCGTCGGACCAGTGCACGCGTATGCTGCTCACTCCGGAGGGCATTGCCAAGGGCTGGAGTGTCGAGCATATGCCGAGCGCGCGCATCATGCCCGATGCGGTATTGCTCCCAACAGGCAGTGTGGTGATTGTCAATGGTGCAGGGTCCGGGGTCTCGGGTTACAACAACGTGCGGGACCAGGTCGGTTATTCGAACGCGGATATGCCGGTGCGCACACCGGTGCTCTACGACCCCAGCGCGCCCGAAGGGAGCCGTTTCGTGCAGGGTCTACCAGAAAGCCCTATCCCACGGATGTACCATTCGACAGCAACACTGACTCCGAACGGGGATATCATGATCGCGGGGAGTAACCCGAACATCGACCGGAGCGAGGTGGCGTACGGCACCGAGTACCGCGTCGAGTGGCTACGTCCGCCGTATATGAATGTGGAACGGCCTATGGTCAATGACGCGCCTCATACAATAAATTTCGGGGAGCAGGTAAAGGTGAATGTCAAAATTCCAGACAAACTCCGTGGTTTAAAGATAAGAGGCTAGATTTTAGTTACTTTTTCCGAGGGCATTGTGCTGACCATGGGACTGTAGTTGCTTTGATGGATCTTGGGTTCGTGACACACGCAGTGCACGCCAACATACGCCTTGTGTACCTCGTGGCGGAACTCGGGGAAGATGGATACAGCGTCACCATCAAGGGCCCGCCGAATGCGGGTGTATACCCACCCGGCCCCGGCTGGGTATACATTGTCGCGGGAGACGTACCGAGCATGGGTGTGAAGGTCATGATTGGCGATGGGCGCAGTCCACCAGTCGACCACGACGCGATTGAGAAGTGAGACTTTTTGAACTGTATTCCTAACGCCGCGTGCTGACGCGGGTTTAGCTTGCTTAAGAGCACAAAGACTTACGAAGGGGTTGACAAACAGCACAACAGACAGACAAGGACGGATGAAATAGACCTGTGATGATCACACCCAAGTTAGAAATACGGCACTTTTTCAACACACCCAAAGCTCTCGAAGCTTGATTCGTGGTTTACATGCTAGACGTCATATTGTATTCAGCCTAAGGCGAGTGGGGATGAAGCCTAGGGTAGATTAAAGTACACGCGTTTTGAGGAATATCAAGAAATACATCAATGTCGAAGTCTAAAGTGCTCTCTGTTTCATGCGACTAGCGACGGTTCGTAGGCCCGCGTAGACCTTTCCGGGCGGGGAACCTAAAATCAGTGAAACGATTGCGTCGCGCGCGATCTTGATATTTTGGAAAGAACCAAGAAGGTGAATTTTCCTGCGCAAAATTAGCCAAAGCACGTATGTGACGAACAACAGACATCCACTTACGTGTCGGCGAGAATGATGCGAGTGCGACTGGCATTTTCTATCGTAAACTTAGTTTTGCCATCCTGACCTGCAATTCGGCCTAGAAATGGAAACTCAGCCATACAGACTGGTTGAATCGTGTGATGGTACGCGCCGATAGCTCGGGATAGATGATCTCCGTGGAGAGTCTTGACATCCTTTATCTCGAATGAGTCAAGATACAGATCGTCTAGCCGAAGAAGGGCAATGGCATCCTGCTTGATGATTAATATAGTGGAATGTCGTACACAAAAGCCACCGAACATTAACATCAAACCCAAGAGCGTATGCCTTGACGAAATCAGCCCCCTTTTGGAGTGCACCTAGTTCTTTGGTGTGTTTCGATGTCTATATCACTTGGATCGATGGAGTTCCGTCGTGAGTGGAAGGATGGGTGGACGCACTCGCATCTCGACACACTTCCTCTGTGCGTTCATCCTAACTTGGAGGCCAAGCATTTCCGTCAAAGGGCCAAAGATGTTTATCCAGTCTTTTTTCAGAGGCGTCATGCGATGAGGTGGGATTGGGACTCGTCTCGTCTCGGATTTTGAAGTGTGTGCTGTAGACGGAGGGGCGGGTCCGAAAGACGGGGCGTCAGTTGGAGGAGCGATGTCTGGGCTGTCTACATCGATTAAAATTTCATCATCTGGAGAGGTATTTGTGGGCTCTGCATTCATCTCATTTTCAAGGTGTGTGTGTTTCTTTTTCTTTTTTGATAAAGTGCGACGATTTTTACGGGGATTTGTTGAAGTAGTAAGAACGACCATGGCAGGGTAAAGTCAAGTAGCTAGCAAACTACTCGGCAACTACCGAGTTAAGTACGTTCGGGCCACTTTGATGGCCGCTGTCCCTCCAGGTTCTACAAAAAATCTAACTGATGGCCATGCGGAAGGTAAGGCCTGTTGTTCTCTTTATATATCCGTGTGACACCCCTGACTCTCATTCAGCAATACAGGCCCTTGTCAGTTCGCTAGTCCCTCGGGGTAATCCGAATACAGAAACGCCATCCAAAGAGGATGTCTCCCGATTATCTGACAAACTCAAGGAGTTTCTCGGTGATTCAGATATACCACAGGACACCGCGCGGAATAATGAGCGGGGTGAGGTATGTGTTCACGCTGACATGGAATGACATCGATCCCAGCAGAGTGTAGCTCCTCAACGAAGATGGCCTTCCCATCATCGAGATCACTGAGCCTGCAGAAAGCATCCCTGGGTCAGTGCCAGGTGCGAGTCCAGGTATCGCTTCGATTGTGGATCCCGAAGACACAAGCTTCGTGCCCATGTATCGACTGCCACCCGAGGAGCGGGCACGCGACCGGATGCAAATGAATCACATTCTGGATATGCTCGAAGAAGAAGAACGCATCAACGAGGAGCGGAGCAAGGCACATGACAAGGAACGGCGGCGGGAGGAGCTCGAACAGCTCAAGGCGAATGCAAAAGCTGAGGTCGAGCGGAACAAGGCGCTGAAGGAAATGCAAAAAAAGATGGGAAAGGCGCTCCTGAAGAACTTGGCCGACGTCAGAGAGCAAGAGGACAACGAAAAGGCCTGGCGAGAAAAGGAAGACTTGGAATTGGAAGAAGCACGCAGATCCCGTAAACCTAGAAAAAAGGTCTCGTGGGCAGAGCTACCGCAATCAGAGAAACCGTCTGCCCGCTCTAACGGAGATCACACCTGGCCAGTTGACAGAGCAGCGTCGTTTAGCAAACTACCTATGCGAACCCATGTGGTTGAGCGCTTCCCCACCCGCTCTAGTGGTGCATCCTCGCCTCCCCCCCTCCCAATGGGCGATTCTGATGACGAATCAAATCCCCCTTCGCCTGTACCATCGGATTCCGAAGAAATCTGCTCAAGTAGCGTCACATTTCCTGTTCCCGAACACCCTTTGAGCGATGGTAGCGGTGACGAGGATAATCCTGCAGAGAGTCACGCGTCCGAGGATGAATTTGACATGGACACAATGCAACATCAGCGCGAG
Organism: Lactifluus piperatus; assembly: GCA_003315875.1. Taxonomy (NCBI): domain Eukaryota; kingdom Fungi; phylum Basidiomycota; class Agaricomycetes; order Russulales; family Russulaceae; genus Lactifluus; species Lactifluus piperatus. The sequence continues at coordinate 11,977 of QFDX01006312.1, read as the reverse complement.
ATCGCTCTCGCCTATTTCGAGAAGCGCGGCGCTATCGGTGCCGATGCTGCTCGCGTCATGTCTACGCATTCTCACGAGGTCTGCGGCGAAGATGATTGGGAACGGGAGGCAAGCATATTTTCGCTTTTGAGCCCGTTTTCGTACGGAGTTAACCGAGCTGGCTAAGCAGGACGTCCCCGTCGACGCCACGCTTGCAGGGCCTCGACCCAAGCCCTCCCAGTCCATATTCAGATCTGAGCGGCTTGCCCAAGCGTATGGCACGCGCATCCCCAGCTCCTTCGGGCCGCCCGTGCTTCCTAGCTCAAGCGGCGCACTGCGCAGTGCGGTACGCACCGGAAGACTAGAAGGTGATCAGCTGGTCGGCAACGGCGATAGCGAAGGCGAAGACGAAGGCAACGATGCACGCGATTTTATGAATGCATTGCGTCGCGGGGAGGTAACGAATGTGGGGGCAGCAGAGAACTCGGAAGCCCTCATCGCGGCCCTCGAATCCGCCTACGCCGCACCGCCCAAACCCGCCGCCGACGATCACAAACCGGCCCCTGCCCCGTCTGCAGACGCCACCGTTCCGCAGAGAGGGAGAAGCCCGAAATTCACGCTTGCGCGTACCGCCCCGCCGCAGACTCCCGCTGTTGACGGGGGTTCGCGGGAGGGCGGCACGCACCCATCCAAGCCACCACTACCGACTCGTGAAACTGTGATGGAGCGCAGGCCCGTCGCCCCCTCTCCATCCTCATCCAACCTTCGAACGTCCCATGCAACCTCACCGTCCTCCGCTGCACCACCACTACCACCGCAGCTGCCATCCATGATCATCGATTCGCCTTCGTTCGCACCACGGCCGGGAGGAGCTGCTTCAATCATGACCATCGATTCGCCATCTTTCCCGCCGCCTCAAGGAGGCGCCGCTACATCCACGACGACAATCGACTCGCCCTCCTATCAACAACCTTCAATCCTGTCGACGCGGCCGACGCGTCCGCCGACCGTGCTAGCCTCGTCGGTACGCGAATCGTCAGGTCACGCCGCGCAACGACAGACAGCTGCAGCACTACCGGCATCCGAACCAGGGACAAAAGTATCACGATTCAAAGCGCAACGGGCCGAGTCGTGAGTGGCCCCCGTGTCGCACATGTTACATATAATACACGACATCTGCAAAGACCCCGCGTTCCATAAATGATCCGATTTCACGCTGTCCCCCGCCCCCCCTAACGGCCAGCAAACGTCCCTTCTTATTTGCAACTATTGGTGCAAAACAACAAACAACAAATGACCCTAACGGTATTTATTCGTGAGAGGGAAAATAAGAGATACGAATCATTCATTTTTTCAATTTCTCATGAAATTATGTATTTTACCGCATTTGCCGCAATGGTTTGGTTTTTTTGTATCTAACAGGAACTGTGAATGAGTGAGGAGATCTACAATTGTATCTCTATCATCATACAATGAGCGTGGGTCGCCGATGGTATAGTATTAACGACACGCGCGATCGCCATTAATTAGCATGCAGCATATTGGCCTTGGGTGTTCCAAGTTATTCAGTTGCAAAGCGGCGGTGCATACCCTCGTTCACCCGATTGTCCGTCTAATATTACTTCCCCACTCTAGAACAATAGGTATCGAAAAAAAAAAAACAGAACAGAAGGAATAAAAAAATGAAGAAAAAATGACAAAGTTACTGCTCCGTGAAAAGATAAAGGAAAACCGAAAAGAAAAAAAAAAAGAGGGAGGGTGGGTTAGGTAATTGATTTCATCGCTGCCCGAGCATCTCACGCTTGAGCGCAATCTCATCGCGCAGCATCGCGACTCGGCTCTCGAGCCGAGAGCTCAGGTCCACTTCGCTCCCGGATAGGCTCATAGCAGAGTCGAGCAGTGCGGCAACGTCCTTGAGCACCTTGACCCAGCGCGCGCGCGCGGTCTCACCGAGTGCGAGCGCATTCACGCGTATGCGCAGCTCGTCCACCCCAGCCCCTCGCGTTCCCACTCTCTTGCCACCTCCTGCGCCATACACCCCCACTGCCACCTTGTCAGACATGTCCCTACCGCCACCACCAACGCTGCTACCGTCGTCGCTCGAGCTCGAGCTGCTAACTGAGTCCTTCTCGCTTGCGCTTGAACGCATCGCCGTTGCATCTTCGTACTCGAGCCGCTGCGCCTCGTGCAGCTCGAGCACGGCAAGCTCGAAATGCGCCACACCGCCAATCCACGTGCTACCCGAGCTCGGGATCCCTTCGTGCCACACGTGTGCGTCACGGAGGAACGCGCGCGCCTCGGCTGCGTGGCCCGCGGTGCGATGCATGATGCCTAGGAGGAGCGAACGCAGTGCAACTTCGTCGGGCGTGTCTAGCGGTGCACGAGTGGGTACTGACGTGTCGGCTTTGACGTCGTCATCAGTTGATGTCTGTGCGAACGGGGTTGGAAGCGTAACCGGTGGTGAGAGGGAAAGCAGCTCTGCGATGTGCGCCTCTGCCACAGCCGGGGTAATTCGCGCGTGCGTGTTCCAGAAGATGGCCATCTCTGCGTTAAATGAGAGTAGTGAGATAGAAGAAAGCAACAGACAAGGGAAAACATACCTTCGGCAGGGCTGATAGAAATTGATTGCACCCAGTCTTTCTCGGAACCTGTGCGTTTCAAATGCTTAGCCTTCCAGAACGCCACTGCAGACGATACAGTGTTAGCTGGTCGCCTCTCCGAGGTTAATGTGAGGCAAGATCACGCACGCTTCTTCTTGATAAATACCTCCGTCGGTAGGTCCTTGTTCCCAATCTTACGCTTGTCTATTTGAGCTGGTGTTCCCTCAAGCAGCCTCTGCGCCTCTTCGAAGTTACCAAGTGACCAATGGCAACCCGCTGCGATGAAATAGTATGTTGCATGGGACCAGGTGTTGATTTCTGTCATCTTTATAAACATCCTTGCGGCGTCTTCGTAGCGGCGTTGAGAGAGGAACACCCATGCAAGCTCAAAGACAAGAAGGGAATCAGCTTGGAGGAAGGCACTCGTTCGGTCGGGTGCGAGACCGGCTTGGAGGGTAGCAATGGCACCATCCTGGTCGCCGGACATTCGGAGAATCTTTGCCTAAGAGCAGAAAAAATGAGATTCGAGTATAATACGTGAAATGACCTAGTGGGATTTCCTTACTCGGTTCAAGATCCATAGGCCCCCACTGGGGTATTTCGCCGCGAGCCTGTGTATTAGTTGACCTAAGCAAGGACCACAGTAGGCACGGACATCCACGCACTTGTTGACAATAGCCTTATATTGCTTGAGGATATACTTCTCATCAGCCTGGTAACCAGACATCAGGAGGACGATTCCATAGTAAGTCATCAGGGCGAGTCCAGCAAAGACGGAGTGTACATCGCTGCCATTCGCAGAAATGGCCAGCGCTCGGAGCGCGAGTTTTCGGTCATGATTGAACCCGAAGAAGCCGACCACGCTCCTATTCAAACCATATCAACGCTACGTGGTAAAGCAGCCCAGAGGCTGTACGTACTTAACCTTTGCGGGAAGCAGCGATAAGACAAGATTGAAAAGGCCGTGCCCTAGATATCAATGGGGTCTGAGTGGCGAGGCGAGAATAGGAGGACGCTGGGTGTACCAAATGCAGTGCCCGAGACGATCAGGTCCTCAATCGGTCCGTCTTCCGTGGAGGGCGCTAGGCTCGTAGGGGTTGATGCGCCGCTGGGGGTGGCGGTGCGCGATAGACCCAGGCGACTTAAGAAGCTGGTCGATCTGGAAGCAATGGAGGAGATGGTACTCGTCGGAGTCAAGGGACTAGAGAGCGCTTGTTGTGCAGCAACGCTGAGAAGTGAGCCATGCCGCGAGGGCTCGTTAGAAGGCGTTGGGGTATCGTAATCATTAAGACCGTTTGGGAATACAATCTTGTAGAGCCTGGAGAAGGAGGTTAATGACTAGCAAGGTGTATCAGAAATAACAAACTTTGCGTAGCGTGAATGTGCACTTGTGTGAGGACGTGGTCGTGTTAGTGGTAATGGAGAAAGTTGATTCGTGGGGGGCATACTTGTTTAGAGAGTATCTATAGAAAAGGGATAGTTCGGTTTAGGCGTCAGGATTGGACACTGGACCGAACAGGGACTCACAAGCATTGCAAATAGCCCATGTAGGATTCACTGTCATGATTGAGTAAGCATAGCCAATAGGAGGATTTAAGAGGCAAAGTGACCACGTATGCGGCCTTGGAAGCGAGAGGGTAGCATACCTTAATGCATAGGTCAAACCTTGGAGGATGACACAGTCAGAATAAATAAGCTCCCATTCTGTAGCAGCAGGGAAACGGCCCGTCTGCTTGAGGTTCTTCGCGGCCTTGAGCTGCTTCTTGGCGCCAGCTTCTGCCTGGGCTAGGAGGTTTGAAGCCTCTGAAATGAGACCTTCCTAGATCCGAGAGGAGAGAGAGGGTTGTTGGGTGATGCCCTCGACCGCGGGTATAGTAGATGGGGAAGGGGTGCGCACCTCCAAGCTCATGGCAGCCTGAAGGAAGGCGCACGCCCCCGAACCAAGAAGGTGGAGAGCAGAGTCTTTAGTCTTGAAGAGTTCTTCTGCTTTGTCTAGCTCGTTAGAGAAGATGTGGTCAAAGCCAGCAGTAGCAGACTTGAGATCAGCGATTGCATCCTCTGTTGGGGTCAGCACAGACATTGTGGGGAGGTGGAAGATGAAAAGAAGGGCGACCTGCACAGAAAGTGAAATATAAAGAAAATGAACTATATGTGTCTCTTAGTGTTTTAGTGTGTCAAACGGAACTCGGAACTTGTGAGTGGATGTCTGAGGCTGACTCATCATAAGAGTGCCCGTGACCAAACCGTGTGACCCTTCACTTTGGTGCTTTTCATCCTACATACACACAATACCGCTATTAGCATGTTTCCAAGACTTTTACGTCCTATACGACCTTTCTCGTCGAGGTCTTATTCTTTATTCTCAAAGCCTCCAGGTGGTCGCTTTTTCAACTCATCCAAACCTCCCAAAGTCGTCCCACCTACTACTCGCGTCGATACAACTGCGGCCAACGGCGAGACCTCACAACAGGCATCTTCACCCTCGTCCTCGCACGATGACTCTTCAATACCCACATCTACCATCCCTTCTTCTCCATCAGCCCTGGCATCCCATCCCCCGCTGAGTGCACCTGACCTCCGTCTACACCAATTCTTCGCACAGCACCGTCCCCTCGTGCTTTCCCAGCCCGCCGTTACCCTCTTTGACACATCACCTGCCCTTCTTCTTGGTCCCGCCGCACCACAAACACCTGCCACATTTTTCTCCACACTTGATGATCCCCCCGAGACAACTCCCGAAGCGGACGCGGACACAGCACGGCTCCTTGCTCGGACCTTGGCTATGAACGCCGTTTCCAGCACCGTCAGCTGGGATGCTACTCTGCGCCGCCTGGGGCTCAACCCTGCTGAGGGACGGGAGGCAGAGAGAGCTGCCCTTGAAGGACTCGCAGTCGAACTGGACAGCACCAAGCGCAAGAGGAGGAAGAAGATGAAGAAGCACAAGTACGTAATGTTCCTTTTGTGTCTTTCTCAATGCTCATCGTTCTCTGTCCTCAGACTCAGGAAGCGACGAAGGGTGCGTCTGCTTTTCTTTTGCATATTTTGGCATTGTCTGATGCCTTTATTGTCTTTCCCTTCCACAGCTGCAACGCTCACAGCGTTTGAAATTGGGCCGATAAGACGTAGTAGGCATGTATAGCCTCGTTGGGTCGAGATTTTCAGCCAGGACTTCTCATGTTCAACACATACAATGCGTACAATGCGTTCTATCACACTACCCATAATGATAAACAACGTTTCTCCTTTTCTTTCTTCTTTGCAACCAAACATTGGCATCGATCTATCAATTTTCTATATCAAGTAAGACGTCACCGCCGTGTTGCTCTCCGCGCCACTCCGACTCCGTGACATGCTCACCAGCCAGGTGGTCATACCGCTGTCCCTATAAGGCCAAGCAGGCTATCGGTGCAGGTGTGTAAGGTGTCCATTTCATATCGTATGGAGTTTGCATCGGCTGGATTTCGGAATTGGCATGAACACAAATCAACCCTCTTCCGTAGTCATGTCAACATATCATATGGGAGAACAACACTAGGACTCTCTGTGACACACACGACATGTCTTCGGATGGAAAGCGGCGCAGCGCAACATCGTTTCTCGTCTTAAAGATATCATATTGTGCCGGAACAAAGGAAGTAACGATGCTAATATCACATTTCATTTAGCGAAATCCCCTCATTCCATTTTCAGTAACAAGTATCAAAGCGTATCAGTTCCCGGTCTGGGTCAAACATGAAACAGAAATAAAAGGAATAAGCAACAGAGGCAAACGCTACGTGCCCCATGTCCCAGCTTTATCCGATAACACCTCCCGGGACGTTTCAGTACAACACCCATCCCGTTCCCAAAAGATACCATATTTTCTTTTTGACCTTCAAAATTCCACCCTAATAGCAGGGAAAAACTACCATCAAAAGCGTTTCGGATAGCTTGGGAAATAAAAACCCACGTTGGGTCCGAAGTAATAATCACAACGTTGCTCTGGCTGTACCTCTTCTCAGCCTCGGGGCTCGGAGGAATTTCATCAAGGCCCATGGAAGCGTTGCTGATTGAAAGCGACCGTGCAGGTCTCGCTGGGGGAAATGACAGTATTCTTGCGGCGGCGGCAGGGTGACGGTCTCGTTCTCCGTGTACGTCATCCACCGTGCCTGCGGAGGAGCGGCGGTCTCGGAAGTAGATCCGATTGTTGAGAGTGACAAAGAGAGAGTTGGAATATCTTCGAATTCGGTGAGAATCAAACATGCGATTAGGGTACAAGATGCGGGTTACAATTTTCCGATGACTGCAACCCTTTGATTGACGTCAATGAATCTAAAACTTGGGGATACCAATAGAACGAGAGAACATACGGGCAAGTGTAGTATATTTCATTCTGTGAAGACGATGTAAAATGTCCGCCGGAGAGACATTATGTCGTCGTTGGGACTTACCGGGAAAGCGACGTAGAGGATGAGGGAAATCGTAGCCACGCTAGCTGACCAGAAGTGAGAGGAAAGGTCACGGGATGTTGTTCGAGAGTAATATACCAGTTAGTACGTTTGTTTCAACGGTAAGCCTCACCACGCGCGGGAGAACGCGATTCGCATATCGACCCTTGTTCGAGTTTCCTCGCACTTGTCTTAGCTGTGAATAACAACCGGTCAACATTCTGGAGGTTTGGAGATGCGATGACATACCAGCCGTAACATTGTTATCGCAATCAGAACGTCCGCTAATGCGCTTGTAATCAACCATAGCTAGCGTCGAGAAGGATCAGCAGGGCAGCATGGGGATGACCCAATGTAACATACATATTGAGCAGGCTTGACAACGGCATATCTTCCAAGCGTAGCTGCCTGAGGTCAGTGTTAGACATGGCCTTCAATCTGGTGTACATTGGTATAATACTCGCCACTATTCCACCCCATGCCGCTCCAGCAGCCTGTATTACAGCAAGCTTGTATGATTTGAGCAGTGGTAAGCGTGGCGGCAACACAAGGATATATACGTACAATGGAAATAATCAGGGAAAGCCACCGTGACTGCTTGTGCAGCGTCCAGATCCGGTAGCAGTAGAACCCTTGCACGATGAGCGATATGATCGCATCCATGATCGGAGTGTCTATGGCAGAGAAATTAGACTTCTTTAGCCGGCTCAAGTCGCCGAATCCGGCTATGAACCAATAATAGAGGTCAGCGCCCGTCAGGGCCGTCTGGCAGGTCTCCAGAAGAAAGACAAAGTAGGCTGGCCGAAGTTTTTCCGTCAACTGCATGAGAATACATATCATGCCTGAGACCCACCAAGCGCTTTCAACGACCGAGTATCGTCTTGGAAGTTGTAGTTGTACACATCTGACCTTCGGTTAGCGAGATGTGCGGACGTACTGGAAATAGTATGGAAACTCACAGGTCTGGACACAAAGAACGCCGTACAGTGTCCAATTGATCGTAGGGCCAAAGAGCTAACCATATTACTGAACACACCACTAGGCCAATAATTCAAAACGTTGAGCGCACAATTGGGGCGGTTCTACGAAGAAGGTTAGGAGATAGCAGGTTGCAGACAAAATTGTCGGGCTCACACTCTGGCAATGTCTGGAGGGATCGAAGAAGGTTGAGCCATGGCGAAGCCAGTTGGTATCACAAGATTATAGCAGTCTCCGGTTGTGAAGCAGAGGCAGGGTCACGATGGCATGGATGGTCGGGCTAGTATTTATAGCTGTCATCTTTCTCTTGAGAGTCATGCAAGTTAGCCGAAAGAGAAAGGTGACGATAGATCCCGATACTATATTGAGAAGCTTGCGCGGCAGCCAAACAATGCTGACAGTTATATCTTGGGCGCTTGATCTTCTATTGAGTAATCGTGATGCGAGATGCGGGTTGATCAAAGTTCCTGTGGAGATATTCGATTCGAAGGTTGAAGTAGCCCATTACCAGGCATGCAGCGCGTTCAAAAACAGCTATCCTAGTCATTCATAAGGTGTATCAGTGCGAGGGATACGCAACAAGGCAATCTCATAAAGCGTGGGCCACGCAAATGTGGTAGATCGGGTGGTGCCAGGGAATACTAATTGGGGGGCAGTCTGCCGTGCACGTGTAATCCCCACAGTCTGTATACGTATATCCGTTTATCCCCACTTTCCAGAAAGAGTCCCTTTGCCCATGGGCGGTGATTACTCTAACTCTTCAAGCTTCAGGGCCTGCATTTTCACGGCAAGGAGCGAAGAATTCCACTCTTGGTTTAGGGTGGTTAACAATGTGATCACGTATACTGCTGGAAGGCGCCACGTCACTCGCCTTCAAATAAAGAAAGCATGACAGAGCAAGCCAGGATAACATGACCAGACACATTTGATTGGTGCTGTAATTGATTTATTCGTGATTCATTAAATGTACATCGGACGCTGGACGCTCCGAAAAAAAGCACGAGGTACTGTGATAAAGAATACATTGACGGTCAATCAGGATGACAGCTGCGTTGCCGTGGATAGATGGACGAAATGTCTTCAGCACGGAATAAGATAGATGGCACCAGGAACCAAAAGGTTTTCACAAGGAAAGCGAGAATAGATTCCGCCAACGAGGTGCTTTCGAGACAGACCATGGAATTTAGCAGAGGGCGAGTAGATATTCCAGTGCGAGAAGGAACGACCACAGAAAGCCAATTGAATCTTCTTGGTGATTCAAATGTTCACGTTGCTGCGCTCTGCGGAATGTTTAGCTTCTGCAAGTATCAACTTGGTTGGGACATAGCGTGGGTACAGGGATAATAGAACGGGTCTTGTGTTGCAAAAGAGAAGCGACGAAGATGAACTTCAGCGAAAAAATTCGGATCTGGGTGCCAGTTTGCCGGAGAACGGGAAGACGAAAAGCAAGTACTGTACGAGACATTATCCACGAAAGTTGCGATTGGGGTAACGCTAGTCCTTTGGGTCCATTCAAAAGTGGCGCTGCTAGGCATGATCTTTTACCCGGGTTTGTTGGAACCTTCCCGCAGAGGGGGTGAAGCGATGATATGCGGGTCAAGGTGTATGCGAGGGTTCTCAGCTTCCTCGGAGTGCTTACCGCTTACCGAAAACGGCTGACCTAATGCGACTGCCCTCGGAAGATACCGTGACATTCCACTGTACGGCTACCATGTGGTTCGTCTTGAGTCATTCATGGAATTTCACAGAACTAAGCCATTACGAGCCTGAGGCTGCTGCGTGCCACCAGAAACGGGCCAAAGCCTCGTCTCATCCAGCCCCGCCACCGCGCGCCCAAGCAGAACCCCCGACCGGCTCACTGGCGGCTCCCATAACACCATCATTCAAGATCAAGTTGCTACAGCTTATTTACATGTGGCGTATGCTATCCCAGAACAACAATCCCGTCCTCGTCGTGCCTACCGGTGATATACGGTATTTGAATGCCTTTGCCATCATACAAGGGTCAAACATGCAAAAATGCTGCCCGTTCTTTATTCTCGAAGGTGTTCCATCATCGCTTATGCAATAATCAGTGGTCTTGGCTTCCAATCGAGTTGGGTTGTTGGATTTCATCATTATGTTTACTAATTTATTGCACGGTGCCGTACCCGGTTTGCGATTGTGGCTACCTGTATAATCGGAACGGGCCCGCCGCTTGCTCCACCTGGCAAGTTCAGCACCTCGTCACTTCACACAAGAAGCACATTTTCTCAATTTGCCGTTGAAATCCAAGTAGGCATGTGTTTCGCGCTCACGGCAAGCCAAGCTTGGAAGTTTACAGAACCCTGATCCATGTATGACCTGTCGACTGGTGAGTTGAACAAGCTAGATACGCCAATTGTAAGCACGTCGTTATATCTCGCCAAACAGGGTTCGTTCAGCCGTACCTTTGCGTGTTAGAATTGGCGTGAACCCTTCGAACCCCAAAAATGCACGTGAGTCCAGGTGCCATTTTTTTGGGGGGGTGTTACTATAATCGGAGCTCGGTGGGCTCGCGTGTGAGTTCGGATACAGGAAGGGTGGGCTACTAGCTCTGGTGCTATCTTCGCCGCCCGTTACATTAGATTCAATGTGGTCTTATATACTGTACAAGAAAGCCTAGTAACTGGCCGGCGCAAGTGTGCTACCTTAAGAGACAAACAATAGAAGAGAACATGAGGCTAAAGGGAATGAAAGGGATCGAAAGAGAAATCCGAGGTCTACGGGGCACGCGTCAAGAACAAAGGAAACATGATGCCTGGTTTCAAGGTCAGCGAAGACCTGGCCTTACATTACCAACTATGAGATACGCAATTTGCGCGTCTATCCATCTGTCCGCATTTCGATATATCAGGTTGCAATTGATGTTGCTGCTAGTCACGACGTCTTGGTATCTCTTCAACCGCAAGTGAAAGCGTTTTAACGTGCCTCAACATTTATTCTGGGGTCCAGCGTGCAGCCAATACGACAACAGTCTTCACGAAGACAATGGCTGAGGTACCCTGCATCATTGCCATGCGGAGAAAAGAAGTAAAGCAGAGAAACATAAGTGAGATCAAGTCATCAAATACATTATTCTCCCTTCGCTTTTCTCCAAACATGGATGTCGGTGGAGAAAAATCCGGAGGTCGCCCACAGCATCTCGTACAAATCCGACTAGTCCCTTTCTGTTCATGCTGGAAAGCAGCGACTCGGACGGATAACTACGTTCTTGGTGTCCTGACTCAGGCGACGCTTATACCATTCTTGTTCTTGGAAGCTAACAACATTCGATGTGGTACTCGACACGAAGCTCTCTCATAGCGAAGTCCACATTCAGGAACAAGTACCGAAACCTATCAGCTCCGAGAACAAGTCAAATATGCAACAGGAAAAAATGAATACAATAACAAAATAACTAGTACAATGCAACAGTTTTTTCACACGCAAACGCTAGGTGCCACATTGGCATGTCTAAGCTTCATACCTGTTCCACTCCTCTTGAGTTTCGCGGCTCCATCTAATGACGGGAGGACAACTATCAACAGGCATTTCAGCATAGCTGGTACAATAAAACCCACGTTGGATCCGAATTAATAATGACAATGTTGCAATGATCGTCCCTCTCCCTAGTCTCATCTTTCGAGCGAATTTGATCGAGGGTGATGGAAGCGTCGCTATTTGAAGTCGACTGTAAAGGTCTCGCTGGGGCAAACGACAATAGTCTCGTGGCTGCGGCAGGGAGAGTGGCTCGTTCGGCGTAGACGAAATCCACCATGTCAGTGGAGGGAGGGTGGTCACGGAAATAGATCCGATTATTGAGAGTGACCAAGAGAGTGTTGGAATATCTTCACGTTTGGTGAGAATGAGCCATGAGGACAAGGTACAAGGTACGAGTTACAATTTTCCAAGGACGCCAGTCCTTTCATTGACGTCAGTAAATCTAAAAGTTGATACCAGTAGAATGAGAGAACATACGGGCAAGTGTAGTAT